>CAJHZI010000200.1:0-200000 GCA_905160935.1 Enchytraeus crypticus | reverse complement strand
AAGATATTAGGAAAGATGCAGATCTTTCTCGTCTAGATGTTATAGACGATAGTGGCTTATCTGTGATAAGACCATTCATGAGACCTTAAGTGTGGTAAAAAGAAAACGTAAGAGAACAGAGATAGCTTTGTTAAAGGTGCTAACGTAGAATACAAAGATTCTTACGGTAGAATTTCTAAAGTAGTTTTGTGGTCGTTATTTTAATTTTAAACGTTGGATTTCTGATATATGAATTTGTGCGTATAATCGTAGGCCTATATGTTAAGTTTGTGATCGGAATACTGTATTTTGGATTATATCTCGAGTTGCTGTATTTTGCGTGTTATAACTATCGGATATTTTCGTTTCATTGTACCCTGTCTGTAAGTAATATTTAATTCGTGTTTTATTTATTAAATTTCATTTCATTTTTAAACAAGACTTCATGATCGAAACATAGTATAAATTCAGAGAGCTATTGCCAACTGAGGCCAATGTTTTCAAGATTATAATAATTTAATGAACTTAAGAGGCCTTGAGAATCATTATAATTTTTGTTTCTTATATTTTGATTAATTATCTTAACTTATATAGTATATAGGGTAATTAATTAATTTCATTAATTTTTAATATGTGCGTGAAACTATAGTAAAGAAAAAATGATCACAGTTGTAAACTGTTTTAACAGTTTTAACAGTTGTGTTTTAAAATAAATTTCTTTAATATTAATTTGAAATAAGTTGTTTTAGAATAAGACTTTTAGTACTTAGAAGTAATAATTGTGGTGGTTTTAGAAATTAATACTTTTAGAATATTTTTGGTTTTACTAATAAAATTACTCATTTTAAACTGCTTTTAGTCAAATTTTTGTGTCTCTCTTTTATCTCTCATTTACGGCAGTTGGTTTCTCTTGCACAATCTGTCTTTTATTAATTATCCCGAGTACGCCTCTGTGCAAAGGTACCGGCCGGAGTTAATCCTTAAATTGCTGGGAGATCAGAGGGCTCAAGAAGAGGTGGCATCGGAGCTCTTTTGCACTTAACTAATTTTTTTGTGTTGGAAATTTTTCTCGATTTGTCTTTTTCGAGTAGTGTAAGAAATAATTAGAGATGAGTATGAAAAGAACTAACAATAAAGTGGGAGTCAGTAAAACTGTAAATTCAAAGGGAGCAGATAAGAGAAAGCTAAGTATGGGGGATGAGAAGGCAAGTGATTGTGGAGATTGTTGTAAGGAAGTGTCAGGAATAGAGAAGGCAGTTCAATGTGAATTATGTGAAGCATGGTTTCACATCTTGTGTGTTAACATAAGTGCGGAAACCTACAATCTCCTGAATCAGGAATGCATACACTGGTTTTGTGTGCGGTGCAATACGAGAGCAATTAAACTCCTAAAGGGTATGCCAGTATTGGAGGAAAGGCAGAGTAGAATAGAAGAGGATCAAAGAGAGACGAAGAAGCAGCTAGAGCAGGTAGTGCAAAGTGTAAAGAGTTTGGAATCATGTGTAGGAGAAGTGAAAACGTTAGTGGAGAATAACGGAAAGCTAGCAGAAAGTAGTGTCATGGCAAATAAGGAATCAATGAGAAGTGAGGACGTACTTGAAAGGGTAGAGATTGAAAGGCGTAAGAAGAATTTAATGATAATGGGAGTAGAGGAGGGAGATAACGATAAAGAGGTCATAGAGGACATTCTAGTCAAACTGGTTGGACCAAAAGGAAGAACGGTAGTAGAGTAGTATGCATAGATAGAATGGGGAAAAAATCAGATACAGTCAGACCTATCAGAATTAGCCTGAGCAATGTCCAAACAAAGTATGAAATTTTGGGGAAGTCCAAAAACCTGAAGGAGTATGAGGACTACAGGAGGGTATATTGTGTGCCTGATCTAACTAGGAAGCAACAAGCTGAGGATAAGGTACTAAGAATTAAATTGAAGGAATTGAGAGATGGGGGGGATAAGGATGTGAGAATTAAGAGAGGTAAGTTAGTAAAAAACGTAAATGGAGCCGAGGTGGTAGTGTTTGCACCTCGGAATTAGATGAAAACTGAGGATCTGCGGAGCCGAGTCTATTGTCGTCGCCTTTAGATGTTAAAAATAGCTTAAAATGTATTTACTTTAATTCCAGAAGTACTGTAAATAAAATGTCTCAACTAGAGTTGTTGATTAATGATGAAAATATAGATATTTTGGGAATCAGTGAGTCATAGTTGTCGGATGACATTAGTGATAGTGAAATTAGTTTTAGTGGATACAGTGTATTTAGATGTGATCGAAATGATTTAGTCAAGAAACGAGGTGGGGGCGTTTTGCTGTATATAAAAAATGAACTGAACCCAAGTCAAGTTAATGATTTATGTGTTTCTAACTTTAAAGAAAGTGTTTGGCGTAATATCAAGTGTAAGAACATTAATCTTATTATTGGTGTTATGTATTGAGCCCCAGATAGTTCAAAAACTAATGACGAGGCTATGTTTAGTGTGTTTGATAAATTGTATGGTAAGAAGGTTGTAGTAATGGGTGATTTTAACTATCCTGAATTGGACTGGGGAAATAGAGAAAACATAGATGAATCTCACTTATTTATAGAATGTATAAATAATAATTTTTGAGAACAGTATTGTAATAAGCCTACTAGAGGCAAAAATTTCCTTGCTCTTGTTTCGTGCTCTGAAGAAAAAATTAAGGATATACTTATAGGTGAACCTTTTGAGACAAGTGATCATCTAACCATTAACTTTGTAATTCAGTGCAGTTAGATCTGTAGGAAGTCCAAAAAATTTGATTATTTTAAAGTGAATTATGAAGAAATTAAAAGAAATATACAGCATAGAAATGTATTTATGATTTTAAGTGATAATGATAATAACAATGACGTAGAGGGCTTATGGAATAATATTAACACAGGTCTCAGGATGATTTGTGATGAGTTTATTATATTGAAAGCCATAAATAGAGATAGATGCAAGTGGGTTACTAAAAAGGTAAGAAGAAAAAGAGAAGCCAAAAAAGATGCTTGGAACAATTATAAAAATAGTAATAATGAAGAATCATTATACTGTGAATATAAGAAAAAGCTTAATAAATCGGTTGCAGAAAATAGAAAAGCCAAGTTAGAATTTGAAAAACAGCTAGCTCGTAATATAAAGAATGATGCAAAGAGTCTTTTTGCCTATGCTAATGCTAACAAAAAGGTTATTAAAAAGATTGGTCCTTTAAGAGATGAATATAACAACATTATAGAAGATAATAAGGATACTGCAAACTATTTTAATAAATATTTTTCGTCTGTATTTGTGGAAGAAGATTTAGTTAATATGCCAGTACCAGCTAGGATCTTCAAAGGTAACTTTGAATGCTCCTTACATAATATTGAGTTTGATATTGATGATGTTATAAATAAGTTAAATTCGCTAAATGTCAATAAAAGTCAAGGTCCAGATGAGATTCATGGAAAACTGATTTCGGAGCTAAGAGATGAATTAGCACCAGCTCTATTAAACCTACTAAAAGCTTCAATGAAAACAGGGGTGGTTCCTCAAGATTTTAAGAATGCCAATGTTGTACCAATACATAAAAAGGGAAATAGGGATAAAGCAGAAAATTATAGGCCTATAAGCTTAACAAGTATAATCGGTAAGACATTTGAAAGCATTATTAAGGATAAAATAATTAGTTTCTTGGAAGAATATAACTTAATTAGAAATAGTCAGCATGGTTTTATTAGTGGGCGTTCTTGTTTAACTAATTTGCTAGATTTTTTAGAATATACTACAAAGGAAGTAGATAATAAAAATAGCATTGATATCTTATATCTAGTCGTTGCTAAAGCGTTTGATAAAGTTTCACATAAAAGATTACTTAGTAAGTTGGAAGCATATGGAATAACGGGCACACTTCTAAAGTGGATTGGTAATTGGTTAAGTAATAGAAAACAAAGGGTGTGTGTCGAGGAGGAGTCTCAGAATGGGCAGCAGTGAAGAGTGGTGTGCCACAGGGCTCTCTTTTAGGACCTCTATTATTTTTAGTTTACATCAATGACATTGACATAGATATTGTATCTAATTTAGTAAATTTGCAGATGATTCTAAAGTAGTAAAGATAGTAAACAACATTGAAGATGCTGAGATTTTAAAGTATGATGTAAAAATATTAGAGAACTGGTCTAGGGATTGGCTAATGGAGTTCAATGGTGAGAAATGTAGAGTTATGCATATAGGGAATAATAATTTAGAAATTGAGTATACATTGAACAATATTAAACTAAAATCCACAAACAGTGAGAGGGATTTAGGAGTCTTTGTGGATAGCTCTTTTAAATTTAGTGAATATTGTAATAAAGTTGTCAATAGTGCTAATTGTGTATTAAGAATGATTAAAAGAACAATTGCATGCAGAAATAAAGATATTGTGGTAAGGCTATATAAGGCTCTTGTACGGCCCAAACTTGAATACTGCATTCAGGCTTGGTGTCCATATCTTAAGAAAGATATCGATAAATTAGAAAGGGTACAAGCCAGAGCAACAAGGCCATGGTATTGACTGTCAAAAACTTAGTTAGGAGAATAGATTAAAATTCGTAGGGTTCTTTAAGTGAAAGAAGAACTAGAGGAGATTTAATAGAAGTTTTTAAGATACTCAAAGGCTTCAGCAAAGTTAACCATAGTATTTGGTTTAATTTATCAAACAATAGAGACACAAGGGGACATATTTATAAACTTAGTAAATGTAGAAGTAGACTAGATGTAAGGAAATTTTTCTTTAGTCAGAGAGTTATAAATGCTTTTAATAGTTTGCCAAGCGAAATTGTGAAAGCAGAATCAGTGAATGCTTTTAAAAATAAATATGATAAGCATAAGAACATGTAAATTAGATGCTAATTGCATGTTCAGTGTTATACATAGGCTAGGCCTATGTATAAATTTGCCATTAAGTCTGTATGATTTGATTAATACTAAATGGTTTTAGTTAAGAGCCTGATGAGTCTTAAACAAGCACATAATTGCTTCCTGACTCTGTAGTATTATGTTATGTTAAACACTGTGGGAAATTTCATGCGAGCTGATAATTGCAGCCTGTAGCAGAGCGCAACGCTCTACACACCCACAGACCACCCAAGAACTTAACAGGCCTATCAGTTATCGAGTCCACTTGAAGCTGATAGTCGAAGAAGGTTCATATAATTTAAAATGCGAATATTAACTAATCTAGACAATAGGGACCCTTTCCATAACTAATAATCGGCAACTTATATCGATGTCTTATAAAATTCACCTAGTTGTTACTTATAGTTTAGTTTATAATCATCATTTGTTAAAGAGGCTAGAACCAATTAGAGTATTATAGCCGATGTTTGTGGCGAATATATCTTTCACTCCGAATGATATCGTCGCCGAAAGTCGCTTTTGCATATTGTGAATGAAATTTCGCTCTATATCTAAGCTACTTGTGAGGGAGAACATATGTGCTGAGACTCGACCGGTTATCTTTCGACCGGTTATCTTTCGCGTGAATTTAAAACAAAGCAACGTTTGTCGCCAGGCGGCTGACATTCAACTGGCACAGGTGGCTCCAGCCAATAGGAGAGCGCAAAATCCGCGCAAATGTTTAGAATTCTTGGAAATACGACATAACAGGCTCGTTATAAAGTTCAGAATAGCAGTGTTGTATAGTAATGAAGTAAAAATATTTCGTTACAAGTAAAAAGTAGGCAACCGAGTACTTTTTACTTTTTCTTGTAACGAAGTAGCCAATTTGCCTGGGTACTTTTTACTTGTAATGAAGTAATTTTTGTAGTAATTTTTACTTTTACTTTTCATCCGTGGAACTGAAAAAGTCGCGTTACTTTAGAAAAATTGCGGATATGTCAATCGCCAAATTTTTTAATACATATCAAAATATCATAGCCACCTGTTTTTAGTTTTGTTTTGGTAACAGCTGAATGACGTAGATCAAACGGTTTGATACCGGCCTAGGCTTAGTGTACATTGGCCTAAATCATTTCAATACTTATTCTTTGAAATTTCTGCTTATAGTATAGATCAGTGGTTCCCAATCTGCTTACCCCAATATTTTCCCTTCAGGCGGAGACCCCTGAGCTTTTTTAAAAGTCTTCTTTTTTATTGTTAGTCATATAGCGGCTAGACTACTTCTTTAGTCCAGAGATGTGAACAATAATGCCGAGAATCTATCCACACAGATACCTAGCTCTGTATGTATGTATGTATGTATGTATGTATGTATGCATGCATGTATGTGTGTATGTATGGATGTATGTATGTATATATGTATGTATGTATGATGCATGTATGTATGTATGCATGTATGCATGTTTGTCTGTATGCATGTATATGCATATATATATATATATATATATATATATATATATATATATATATATATATATATATATATATATATATATATATATACATATATAAATAAATAAATATATATATATATCCCTAGGCCCTGGAGGCGTTGTGATTTTACTGCCACTTTACTGTCGATAAATTGGAAAGTGGCTCACGGCACTATAAGATGTTTAAAGCAGGCAATAGTAGATATAGCGGCTAAAGTCACAGTGATGATGCGATTTAGTTACATATTTTGCTAATAGTTGTGAAAATTGTGCGTTTTCTTTGTAGAAATTACTAGCAGAAAGCTACTATGATTTGGTGACACGGAATCAAGATGTTCGCGGCCCACGTGTTGATAACCCCTGCTGTAGATGATTTATGAGCATAAATTTCAAAACTTATTATAGAAATAAAGCCTTTGATCTACGTCATACAGCCGTACCGGCTGCCTTTGTCGACTAGTATAGTGACATTTAAATAACCCGCAATTAAGACCTGGAAAAGTTAGAATAAATTGGGAATTTAAATAAATATGATTTTTTATAAGACACTTATTTTCTGGAAAATTCTTCCAGAAAGTAAGTCTTAGTTAACCCTGCTAATTTAAATTTAATTCTGGAGGGGGCCTAAATATAATGTAGTATCTTTTTAATTCTAGAGAAGCATGTGCATGTGTATCGAACATTATTTGAGTTCAGAAACTTCAGACGTGAACTTAAATTTTCATTAGTCTCTATTTTCAAGTTTTCGTTTTTAATTAGAATAAAATGAAGCTATTTGTAACTAATTTGACAACACGTAGAACGATTCTTTCAATGTATATATTTTGTTTCTTTTGAAAAGTATGAGTACTTTTACTTTTTACTCAAAAGTACTACTTTTTTGTAGAGTACTTTTTACTTAAGTAAAATTCAGATCAAGTACTTTTTACTTTTACTTTTACCAACCATTACTTTTACTTTTACTTAAAGTATATTGCTGAGTACTTTTTACAACACTGCAGAATAGTAAAGCTTCATAAAATGCATAAGGCAGATTTTTAGTTATCTTGCGGATAAAGTCAAATGGTAGAGATTGATATCGGCGAGGATATCTTCTCCTTTATAATATTGGCTATTAGACCATATATTTTCATTGCCTGGTATCTTTGAAAACATTAAATTGTAAAGACTGTGGTCAGCACCAATCAGTGCGCTATAATAGCTTTTTCTGGAATCATCAAACAATGTACAATCAAATCTAGGCAGCAATTTACTTACAGATATAAAACTCTTGAATTGAACGCTCGCTACCTCAATCATCTCTCTAACAAGGCATTGCATTTGTAGCAATACTGATACTGATGTGCAGAGCATGTTTCATACTTTTGACTTCCCTGGCTTTGCCATATAGTTATTGATTGATTGATTGTTTTCTATTATCAAGTTATGAATATACTCACAAATTTTTTCCTATTGAAAACTGTTACAATAACTTGAGAGATCCCAGTTTTGTAACTACTGAGGTTTACCAGAATTTGCCAGAATTACTACCATCTTTTGTTTACCAGAATTTACCGGAACTGCTACCATCTTTCGTTATTCAATCCTTAGTCAAACTAAGGTAACAGGAACAAGGGAAGAAAGCCAAGGTCTTATATCAATCCCCAATCACATGTAATTACGAAATCCAGCTTGTTTATAAAACTATTCATCGACACCGCATTCATAACCTCTTCACCCAAAGTATTTCACCCTATGAGAAAAATAAAACTTTCCTTAGTCTGTCCTTACACTAGGCTTAGACAACTTTTAGCTGTGACCTCTTAAACCATTATTGGAGAAATTGAAAAAATCTGTTGCTCTTAATTCGGCAAGCCTATGCATTACTTTATAAACCTCTATGAGATCATCTCTAATTCTCCTGGTTTCTAATTCTATGGTTGTCTGGTGATCTGCCCTTAGCCTCTTCTCTAACCTTAATGCTTTGAATCCTCTAATAGTTCTTAATGCTGTTCTTTGCACTGCTTCAATGAGTTCAATATCCTTCCTGTAGTGTGGTCTCCACACTGATACTTCAGATGAGGTCAAATCAAAGATTTATACAATCTTAAAACAATGCTTTTATCTCCACTTTTGAATGTTCTATTTAGGCCTATTAGTTCTAAGGTCCTATTGGCTGCTTTAGCAGCCACGGCACATTGTTTCCTCTGTTTAAGGTCCTGGCTAAATGTTACCCCTAAATCCTTCTCCCTCACTGCCTCCAGTTTCATATTATTTGCAAAATATTCTTATTAGGATTATTTTTACCAAAGTGAATTACCTTACACTTGTCCACATTGAATTCTAAGCCCCATTTTGGGACCGCTTGCTTAGCAAATGTAAGTCCTGAACCATACTGTCACTTTGTTCTTTCACACCAACCTTTCCAAATAGTGTTGTATCATCAGCAATTTTCTAAGCCTCAATTGCCTTCAGACTATAGACCTATATCAATTACTCATGAGCTCTCTAGACTTACTGAGGGAGTTGTTATCTTAGCATATGTCTATCCTGCCATTTCATGTTCACCATCATCTCTTTATTTTGATGATCAGTTCGCGTTCCGCCCTATTGTCTCTCCAAGAAGTGCTCTTATTGCACTCTACCATAAAATATCTGTAATAATGCTTACTTTGTAAGAGTTCTTGTGCTTGATTTTAGTAAGGCATTCGGCATTCCATACAATTAGGCACTTTACGGTCATGGAGAAATATTCTGTTCTTGATATACTTGACTGCATTCATAACTGGCTAGTTGATTTTTTTCAGGGCGCAAGCACTGCACTACTTTGATGGCGTCTAATTTTTTGCTTCTTAAATGTTATTTATTTATTTTAAACGCTAAAAAATTTCTTCTTATCTCTAGTCTTAATCTAACCTTTGTTATAGTTTGATTTGATAATTTGAAAAATTCTCTATACTCTATATTGTTAAACCTTTAATTATTTTAAGCACTTAATCAAATCTCCTCTGGTATGTCTATCCTCTAGATTAATTAGATTAAGTTTTTAACCTAGATTCACAGCTTTAGCCCTTACATTCAGCAATCATTCTAGTTGCATTTCTTTGAAATCTTTCCAGAGAATCAATATCTTTCCTTAAAAAAGGACTCCTAGCTTGAACAAAATATTGTAGTTTAGGCCTCCTAGAGCTTTATATAATTTAATTATTACACCTTTACTACTACTCCTTGTAGTTTTTGTAATTAAACCTAAAGTGCAATTGGCGCAATTTACCGGTGAAGTACATTACTCTGAGAACTTGAAGGTATTATCGATAATGGCACCTAGGTCTCGTTCTTTAATTATGAGCTTATGGCTTAAATTTTGTTCATTTTGGGGTTAAAGCTAGTTTTTCTCACTAAAAACTGAGATATAATACATGTTAACGTTCTAGATTCTAATTTAATCTACAACTAGTCTAAAACCTGTAACGCAGTCTCGATGACTGGACACCAGCCATAACACCGCTATAGAAATTGTTGGAGGGTACTATTATTATTATTATTATTAATGAATACTGCCATAAGCTCCTTGTTCTTTATATAGCTCCAAGCTCATGCAATCGATGATTACTTTCCGCTTGCACTCACTTGACTGACATAATAAAACACTTCCTGTGTATAAATGGTCCAACCTGTCTCTCATACTTCTATTCTAATTTACTTAAGGCTTCTTGATTATTGTTTGCAGTATATTCCTCATTCCCAGACTTGTAGTCAAGACCTAATCTCTGAGACCAAGACCAGACCCCTCGACACCAAGACTAGACACATCGAGACTAAGATTAAGACCGGACCTTCGATATCAAGGCCAAGACCTAGAAAGGCATCATGCTCCATGCTGTGTTTCAATGAGGTGGTAGTTCAAAATTATATCATTAAGACTTCTACACGAGTCATGTACTACATGGCCGGTTCTCTTTGAAGTTCTTCAAGTCCGTACAGCTCAAGTAAAATATACCTCAAACCAGTTGTTAAAGTGGGAATTGAGAGTTAATCTGTCAGAATTTTTAACCCCCCTGTAATATATTCTCAGTTCTCCTTGTATTGCCCCTAGCTGGGGAACATATCATAGAAGAAATGAAAGCCGGTGGAACTGAGTTCCCCTTTTATCTCTCCCCCCTCCCCCCAACTTTAATAGCTATCTCTCCATTTATCAGAAATAAAATTTTTTATAACACGTCACTGTGCTGCATGTATAATGCCGCAAATTGTATTTTATTCTCAACTTCATAAAGATAGTCAGGTGATACAAATTGGTCTCAAAGATATCTGAGATCAATCGCTCGAGACCAATACTAGAAACTTCGAGACCAAGACCGGAATCTTCCAGAACAAAATCAAGAACGGCATAGCCCGATCACAAGCCGCCTCAAGACTAAGACCAGGTCTCGAGGACTATAAGTTTGCTCGTTCCGCAGGTCGGGGGAGGGGGTGGAGTTACTGCAATTTTTAAATAGGGCTACATCCTCGATCTTTAACTATCTTCGACATGACTAAGTTGATTGACTTCGGTGTCTCAGAATTGTCATTGTCTGTTTATAGTTAAGTTTTCTGCAAATTGCCTACAATCACTAATTCTTTTGGTATTAAAAGCTATCTTAAGAATGTCCCAATTGCGCAATGGTTAGAGGTGTAGATAACGTCACGAAGTTTTGAATTACAGACCCTGAAAAATGAATTGAACCCTTGTGGGTTCGAATCCAAGCCGCGCTGATCTGAGAGTTAAATCTCGGACATTCACTGGACTGGTTACACGGAATATGGACAAAAATTACCTAACGGATTTAACATGTCGTATTAAAAGTGATAGATATCAACGTAGTTGATCATTTCACTATTATGTGTATTATTAAGATCTTTTGTATTAATATTTCTTCATATTCTGCTGCCAGAATGGTGTCTTCTTTTTACTCTTAAAAAAGGCTGGTGAAGCTAATGTTAACGTCAGTTTTCAAACTCGAAAGCGATATCAGTGATGGGAAAGCCCAGGATTCGAACCCCCCACATACTGATTCGCGGTCGAATATCTTAACGACATCGCCACTAGCTCTAGCCCAACTTTTAATTTTGTGAAATTCATGCAGCAGTTACATTCTGTGCTTTCGTCATTATTAAACAAGCATTTGTCTCTCTTAACTATTTCTTGTCGCACAAAACCCAGAAACCCTTATTGTAAATGAAATTCTTATACAAAATTCTGTAAGTTCCAAACTGTAGTACAGGGGATAAGAAAAATCTTCCTGAACTCCAACATCTTATATTGTTTTCGAGTGATAAAACTGACCTAACATTAGCTTTTTTACTTGTAACATCAAGTCACTTCCAACCAAATAATAATAATAATAATAATAATAATAATAGTAATAATAATGGTAGCATGCAATATAGTGAAAAGGTCAACCATGTTGATATCAATCGCTTCTAATGCCACATCTTTAAACCCTTAGGCAATTATTCAATTTTCCATGTAACCAATCTTATAATATCAGAGATTTTACTCTCAGGTCAGCACACCAGGAATCAATTCCATGAAAGCTCAATTCACCACAGGATTAATCACTTTTAATTGCATGACGTTGAGTGACTCCTAACCACTGCACTATTGAGACATTCAAACTGCTTTAAAAGCCTTTAATATTAAAAGGCTGATAATGCTAATGTTAACGTCAGTTTCCTCACTCGAAAGCGATGTCAGTGACGGGCTAGCCCAGGATTTGAACCCATCACATACTGATATGCGGTCGAATACCTTATCAACATCGCCAATGGCTAACATCGCCATAACAACACGCAGACCACTACCGGACACCGGTATTGAAATTGTCGGAAGTTATTATATTTTATTATTAATATTATTATTATTGATCATGTAGTGATGCCCTCCTTGTTCCAATTACCCATGTGATTATTCCTTTACTCGCTGAATAATTTTTCCTTCATTTAAAATTGCTGTTGTTTCTCCTCTCTTTAAAAAGAGTCACCTCCAAAAAACTTATATAGTTATCGTTTCATATCTAACTTGAATTTCATTTCCAAAATTGTGAGAAAAGGAATCTAATTTCGCTTATGCAGCAATCAGGAATCTTTCCTTCCCTATATTGTTTTTAATTTGCTTATTGGAAGCTTCACTCCCCTCCAACTCCCTTATTAAGCATTCATAATGACCTTAAACATTCAAAAGATATCCACTCATGTACTACTTGATATTTCGAGTGCCTTTGACACCAATGATCATAACATTCTCACCAGTAGACTTCAACGTGTATTGGTATCTCTGACACTGCTTTCTCTTCGATCCCATCCTGTATTTCCAGTCGAACTCAATCTGTTCCTATTTATAACGAACCCTCTCCTTAATTGCCTCATGGCGAGCCACAAATATCTGTCCTTACTTTTTTCTCTCTATACTGTCTCAATTTGTTATGTTTTAGATAACGCTTCAATAAATTTTCAATTTGCTCTCTCTCTCCTTCGTTCTCTTTCATTCACACAAGTGTTCTTCGAAGTGGCAGGTCCAAGGTACATATTTATATTCAGATACTGTTTTTTTAGTACTCTTTATGAAAAACAAAAACCCGTATCTGAATATAAATATGTACCTTGGACCTGCCACTTCGAAGAACAAATTGAAACATAACAAATTGAGACAGTATAGAGAAAAAATGATGTTTCTATAGTATTCGACACAAGCACATGCAATATTTTATCATTGAATATTTATTTACATTGTCACAATGATAGTCACTTTGAGTAAATTAAGTATTTAATCTCAAAAGGTATCATATAATTAACAGCTCTTTCCCAAACTATGCATAATTATAGTAAAATAATAATTTTATACTGGGGTTAGATGGGTAAAGAGGATTGTTTTAATAATATATACTGGGGTTAGATGTGTAAACAGGATTGTTTTCTCAGGGAATGACGCCCCGGCCCAGTAAATGTTAGTCGAAGCTGAGAAAGGCATAGGGGCCCACCTCGCCAAAAGCATAACCCCAAGAAAGAATGATATATAACAACACGAATGAACGCCCCAGTCCCGTGCACCCGTTAAATGGGGAGGGAGTGGTAAGAATCTCACGGCCAATCGGCACCTCAGATACCTCACAGGTTAGAAGAGTGGAGGCGTTGTATACTATGGACCTGCCAGTAAGCAGTGCACGAAGAGAGAGACTGGGGTAAGATTTTACTGAAGATTTCACTTTTCATAATCCGTCACGCTATATAATTCTGAAGTCGAGAGAGGGTTTCAGAAATATGCAATGACCTTAACGAACTAGTACCGACGAAATGTTGGTGCTCTGTAGTAGTTATAGGAGTATGTTATGCTTGTTTACAGTTGACAATAAAATAAGTTTCTTCTTAATGTTTCACTTTGGTTTCTAATTGTTATTCCACAGCAGCTCAATCCACTACTGTACTTGTGCCAGATCAATAGCTGGTGTGATGAAAGAAGTTAAAGTAGAATACGACTCTGATAACGAAGCGTCAGCAGCTGACATGTCTGCTGCTCAGCTGACCGATGATAACACTGTGCAAGGATTCATTAGAGGTATAATTTCTCTGGGCATGTTCTCTGACTCCTTTTCTGTATCTCTCGTATTTTCTATAAAATAATAATCTATATTATGATACTAAAATATTACTGACTGGAGCAAGTGGACATGTCAGTAAGATATTCGACCGCGGATCAGTATATGCGGGGTTGAAATCCTGGGCTCTCCCGTCATTGACATGACTTTCGAGTGAGGAAACTGACGTTAGCATTAGCTTTGCCAGATTTTTACTTTAGACAACCAGTATCTCTAACTTGTGGAGATAGCAGAGTGTTTCTTGAAGAATCGGATGCGTGTATTTGTTTTATCCCATAGAAGTAAATCGAAAAAATTAGCGTGTTCTGATTGGTTAAAACTTACTACATTTAAATGGAGAATTTACGCGGTATCTATTAATGTGTTCTACTAAACCATTATGGATCAGTGCTTTCCATGGTTTAGTTGTTACGGCGGCCGGCTTAACCTCGTGGGATCGATCTCGTCACTTTTGTTAAGTTATTTTATTTGTTTAATTTTCGTTAAAGTTAGGTTAGGGTAATGATTAGGGATAGGGTTAGGGGTTACGCGTATGGTTACGTTTTGGTTAAATTTATACGACTTAAAACTTAGAACGAGTAAATTTAGACTCAGAGAGTTAAACAAGTTAAGGCAAGTAATAGTAAACTTTTTAAATTGAGCCAAATAAATAAATAAAATAAATAAGGTAAACAACGATCAAGTTATCAGAGTTAATGAAATTAAACTTAGCAACGAATCAAGGATTGACCCAGTTCTAATCAATCAGAACGCTGTAATTTTTTCCCGTGCACCTTCCAAATACATGCCATCTCTAACAGTGCAGCAGGCGTAGCCATTGTCGTCAATCATTTTACAACGCAAGAAAATTCTGGTTACAATGAAGGATTTGTGATTCGCCGACAGCTACTAATGAGCAATGATGCACTAGGCTAATTTTCATTCAACATTCCATTTTCACACCTCTTTGGATTTGATGAATATAACAAAGTACTTTACAATTTGCGACATACGTTGAGGTTCCTAGAGCGAATAACAACGCATCGGCTATTCATAGACTGAATAATGTTTATGAGGGTAAAGTTTGCTATCGGATATTACGTGGACTGTACCAGAGTATATCCATCACCTTGATACGATAACCTCACTGCTAGAGTTAGTTTTAAGTAGAGAGAACATGATGAGCACACTATAGTTACAACAGATGTGGAAGAATATGAATGGATGGTCAGATTGAGCCTCTGCAATTGAAGAGACTAGATGAATAATTGTTGGATTTAAAACTAATAAATCAGGAACACCGGAATAGAATCCAGCTGTGTTTGATCACCTTAACTTGACGAGCGTTTTTGTTCAATTAAATGATCAGAGATATCCTGCAGATGAACTTAGAATAAACTATGCTGCCAATGATATGTAGATCTGCGTCATGGCAGATGAATTTAAGAAAGAACAATGTGGATTTAATGTTTTTAATAGGAGGTAGACAGACTGATATGATGAATTACAAAAAGCTATTTCCACTTGTAGTCTTCGATGTAAGGCATGAGAGTGAACAAGTCAAGTCTAATGTTATGACTATGAAATTTTAAATTTAGTAAAAATGTTTCAGCAGATACTCATATGTATGTTACAATACGTTCTGATGGAGTACTGAAACTAACATCCGATGGCCAGACACCAATTATTACCAATCGCTAAATATACGTTACATTTTTTTGGAATCAAAATTTCAAACATATTACCAATCACGTTAGAAAATTTTATAATGCAATTTAAAATGTACTGTTTGAAATGTAAAAGAAAAACAGATTCTATACAAATACAAAAGAGGTTAACTGTTAATATTAGAAAACTGCAGATTGCTGTTTGTAAAGCTAAAAAAGCTATGGTTAACGTCAGTTTCCTCACACAAAAGCGATGTCAGTGACGGGCGAGCCCAGGATTTGAACCCGCACCTACTGATCCGCGGTCGAATATCTTACCGAAGTTTGTGGGTGTGTGGAAGTAAAAAGTCAAGATTCGTAGGCAGCTCATAAGTTGGGCGGGGTATATCTAAAAAAGTGTTATTGGCAGTTTGAAATTCAGTCGGAGAACTATGTTTACCTGCAAGACAAAGAGAGTATGAACCAAACGGATCATTTAATGATCTAAATAAGTATTCATATTGCGGTTCAGACACAAAATATGAACGGAGAACTCGTGAAGGCTATCAGGAAATAGTAAATCCCGATACTACTAGTCGAAATGTCAGTTACGAGGTCCTGGCCCATCGATCATCAAGATTTGATAGTGCGCAAAGAAATATGGCTCAATTAGTATATCATATCATGAAAAGTAATGCAAAGTTTGGTCTTGGACAGTCAAAAATCACAAAGAGGGTCCAGCGAAAGTGCCAGTATTTGGACCCTTTGAGGTCCAAATACTGGCGCTTTTGTTTGTGTAATTCTCCTGCTGATTAGCAAGAGAATTACACAAACCAATTTGCAGAAAATGGATAAGAAGACAGGTTCATCACTCATGTATTTGAAGTTGATGAAATACGGGGAGCAGATTTAGTCAAAATGCAGAATTTGAGCGAACAAAACAACGGATACCGATACTTGTTAAACGTAATCAATGTATGTTCGAAATTTTCATGGAGCATTCCATTGAAAGACAAGTGAGAACTGTAGCAGAAGCCTTAAAAAATGGATTTTTAAAAATTCTGACAGGTTACCAAAGCTCTTATGGCTAGAGCAGGGTAAAGAATTTTACAAGAAAATTATGGGTGCATGGCTGAAAAAGAATATCATAATCAGATACTCAACCTTTGGAAAGCATAAATCAGCAGTCGTTGTAAGAATCAATAGAAGTGTCAAGGAAAAGATGTGGATGAGGTTTATGGCCCAAAATAAGAGAAATTGGATGGTATGTGTAGGGATTTGGGAAGTATGTGTAGGGGCAATTCTAATCTTTGTTTTATAGACTCGATGTGTAAAGGTCTTCTCTTAAATATTAGGTAAAACTCACAAACTCTTTTTCACAATTCATTAATTACTAAACAAAATTTATTACGAATCATTCACACTTTTACAAATGACAGACGTACATGACTGATAATTATCACTCATGTACGTCTGGTCAACATAATAATAGCAAACATGTATACAAGGGTATAAAATAAATATTATAATAATATAACAATAATTATATTAAAACAGTTGGCTTATAGATGTCCTAATTTGCTATATTTTTTTGATTACAAATAACTTATAGAATAACTTCCTTTAATTACGAAATGTTCACAACGTAACTTCACTACTTTAATTTCTTAGACGATAGCGTACTATCAACTGTTCAATTCACCTTTTTCCTTCTGTCCACCTACGGTAACTGACCTCTCTGGTCATACCTTCAAAAAGCCGACATTGCCGAGTCGTGTTTCCAATAGGACTTAGACGGGATCACATTATGCCACGATTATTCTGTAATATAGACGGAAACAGGGTTCCATTTAAAGAGTGTATAAATATATATATATATATATATATATATATATATAGGTTTCTGACAGTATGATTGACGATTTAATTGCTACGTATAACAACATCAAGCATTCAACCGTAAACATGACCCCAGCCGAGGCTAGTAAGTAGGAAATCCTATCATATATAATTAACACTCGAAAGTACAAATATATAGAAAATAGTCCGAATTTCACGGTGGGTGATAGAGTTTGAATTAGTCGGATTAAGGGTGTGCTTGAAAAGGGATACGTACACAATTGGTTTGAGGAAGTGCACCAGGTAGTCAAAGTACAGTATTGCATGATCAGGCAGGTGAGGTATTACACGATGCAAAATGAGGGTGATACATACCCCTATACAAGTATGGTCTACTAAAAAGATTAATGATTATACTAACCCATTATTTACCAAGGCATCAAACAGCTCGACACCCACATGTAACTTTGTATAATAGCTCAAATAGATAAAATAAGTCAGAAAAATAAAAATTATATTTCATCAGTGATCAGATGTGGGGGTGTCCTTGTTTGGGGACAGTGGTAAATACTGTGACCAAATTGTATAAATCCTGAATTGATAGTTTTTAGCTCTGTAGCTCTAAAACATCAGTATGTCTGCACTACAGAGTCACTAATTATAAATTTAAAAATGAAAATTTAAATTAAATCATTCTGAAACTAGTGTAGTGTGCTTAATACTTCTAAAAGTTCATATTCTAGTTTGTGTGATAGTTCTCAAAACAGGATCGGTCTGTACATAGTGTGTGTGCACTTCTTGAATCTCCAGCGGGCCTTGGCATGGCAAATTACACATCTCAGCTGCTTCTCCAACTTCTCAGGATATTGACCCTTGGCATCATTTACTATAGATGGTGGCAGTGTGGCATGTTGGGAGATCTTCCCTGTATAGAGTGTTGGCTTCTGGAAGCATCGTAGGTAGTGGCGAGTAACTGACCTTACAAAGAAGAAGAGATTTGAGCTCTTGTTGTTGGCCACCTGATGCAACCGCCATGAATTTACCATAGACACATTGAGCATATGGGTAAATAAAGCCCACCACCATTTCTTTTCCCGTATTGCTATACGGTAAGCATTGTTTGTCTGATCGAGTAGATCGACACCACCCATTCCACTGTTGCACGATGCAATCAGCTTAGGAGTAGTAGGAATTTAGGGGGGTTCAGACAAAATCGCAGTTTTAAGGCAAATTTATACATCACCATGTTTATTGAAAGACAAATAGCCTTTTCTGCCTTGAGCATAACTTGATTATATACATGTATATGAACTTTAAAAAAATAGCTGCAGCACTCGAGGTACTGTGCAGCTGAAAGTTTAATAATTAAACTGCTGGAAAAACCCCAGTCACATATTAAGCTAACCGACGGCCGCTCAACTGCTCTAAATAATATTACATGTATGTAAAGCGAAAGTAAAAGCCTACATATATTCCTATATACAAAAGCTGATACAGTTTTAATGGTATATTTACATCAAATCATCAGTTGTTGAGTGTGATTTACTACCGCCAGTTTTCGATATAGTACTCATATAATAAAAATTTAAAATTTATATAAAAAATGTGAAAGTATACAAACTATGGTATAACGTTGACTAAAGGTCAACTCCGAAAACTAGAGAGCACATGCGATCGTGATAGAGAGGTTAATATACGAATATCAAAAAAGAATTTTTCGGGTAATACGAATCTTCCTCTAACCCAAACTCAAATTAATAAAATAAAAAGGCTACGTCTGGAATAGAATTGTGTCTGAGCAGAGCACAATTAAAGTACATGAAAAAGAATGGAG
Source organism: Enchytraeus crypticus (assembly GCA_905160935.1). Classification (NCBI taxonomy): domain Eukaryota; kingdom Metazoa; phylum Annelida; class Clitellata; order Enchytraeida; family Enchytraeidae; genus Enchytraeus; species Enchytraeus crypticus. The sequence goes on along the minus strand of CAJHZI010000200.1, from coordinate 180,754 downwards.
GATTCCTGCCGCTGTTGGCAGCAGCCTTCCGGCCATCGTGTGAGCAATAGGTGGATTGGCAGGTGGAATTAGCTCGGCAGGAAACTCGACTAGACAGACAAATGAATTGAAGAGACATAATCAAGAATTGGAAAACATAACCAAGCAACAACTCGACGCAGGCTTAATCAGTGACTCAATAGCTCCAATCCGCGTTGTAGGTAAAACGCTATCAAATGCGTTGAAGAAATTTGGACTCGGTGGATGTGTCAAGAATTTGGAAGGAGCTCAGTGGGGTAATGGATTATATCTACAGAGAACGGGATCAGGTCTTTTTTTGGCGAGACAGGGGGAGGCATAAACTTCCCCCAATTTCTAATATCGTACAAAACAGTTAAACCGCTAAGTAATTTTGATATAATAGAAAAATGCAAGGAATTGAAAATTAAACATTTTAATGGTGTTTTAATGCGTGATGAATTGAAAGGATCAATTAATAATAACGAATGTCTAATTCTTAATATTGACGACAGATCCGCAGACGGAACACATTAGACATGCGTCTACAGCAAAGATGGCAAATGTTTATATTTTGACAGCTACGGTTTCGTGCCTCCTTTAGAAGTTCAGAATTATTGTAAAGGAAAAGAAAATTATTATAACACATTCAAAATTCAAGCTCCGAACGAAGTCATCTGCGGTCATTACTGCATTTACGTGCTTTATAAACTTAATAATGGATCTAAATTTACCGATATATTAAATGAATTATACGAGAGAAACAATTTAAAATAATAACTAATACATGGAAATGGTAGACTCGGGTATTGACTATTCAAAAACGTATCAGGAAATTATTGGTACAAGCTACAAAAAGAAGCATGACGACATATTTCCTCACATGTAAGAATGATAATAGCAGGCAGTAGTGGATGTGGTAAAACTAAGTTAATGATGGATTTTATAATGGGCAAATTCGTATATTACAACAATATAATGGTATACACAACGACGCCATATCGAGACGCATACGAATATCTTAGACTTTGTAATGATGAATCAAAACAGAAATTTAAAACAAATAATGATATTGTTACTCTTCACAATCCTGACGAGGAAATTGTTCACCCATCTGAACTCGATAGAAATAAGACTCACGTTCTAATTTTTGATGATGTTATGAATGAAGATCAGAGAGTCATGACTGATTATTTTCGTCAAGGTAGACACAATAATGTAAATGTATTCTACCTATGTCAGAGTGTACATCAACTGAAGAAGCATGGCATACGTCAAAATGCAAATATTTTTATATTATTTCATCAAGATGAGAAAACGCTGATATATTTCTATGATACACATGTAAGCGGTGATATGACGTTTCAAGAATTAAAAAAAATATGTAAGGAAGCGTGGACAAGAAAGCATGGATATATTGTAATAAATCTTTGGGAAGAACCTGAATGTGGTCGCTATATTTTAAATTACAATGTAATTTACATACTTGAACAGTACTTAAAAATACATAATAATACCTAAAATACATAATAATACATAATAATACCTAAAATACATAATAATACCTAAAAATACATAATAATACATAGTATTACCTAAAAATCCATAATAAACAATTTTTATGTGTGTAATAAAATGATGAAGGAGTTTGATATTAGCCGGTTTACAAAAGCCAAGAAAGAAGCCAAACAAATGTTTTGGAATGACATACTTGACAATCAACGGGTATATGAGAGCCAAGCAAAATTATTCAAACCGTTAATTGATACTACTGGAGAGACAGCTAAAACTCTAGAACAAAAGATTGTTGACAAAAATAGACAAAACTTGAGTGCTCTTTTAGTTCCCTTTACTAATGAATTGATGCGTGCAAATCATCAGAGAGAGGCTATACAGGCAATGCCATTTTATGATTCGCCAATTCCTGAACGAGAATCCACACCAAAGAAAGATCCTTTAATTATTACTTTAGACAAGAATCTCAATGAAAGTGATCGAGAGAATCTAGATCTACTCTATCTGAAGCTTCCAAGTGAAGTATATGAAAACAATGAAATAGAAGCAACATTGAAGGAGATTTACAACACATAATAGACGAATAGGGCAGTTCTTGGGAAATAACAGTAAAAAGAGTGCGGCTGAGAAAATGATATGCGAGTCTCAACAGAAAACACTGGAAAAGTACAAGAGCATATTGACTAAGGTAAAAGCAGGGAGTGAGCTCGTCGGCGAAGGATTAAAGAAGAAAAAGAAGAGAAAGCTTGTAATGCTTGTCGGTAAACAAAAGCGTGGTAGGGGTAGGCCTAAAACAGACCAGATTATAATTTATGAAAGCCCAGATCAATTGGTTCGTCTACTGGATGAAACTATTGCAGCTCTACAAGCTGGAAACACTGGAGTGTATAATACCGCAGTTAGTATTTTGGATGAGCTATTAAACATTAGAGCAATCACCAAGGGGGAACATCATGATATATATAAAAACAATTTTAAAGTTATATAAAAATGGCGAAATTAACTCTGTCGAGCACAGAAAGCACGAAGTAGCATTTATATCTCTGCAGACGTACAATTCAATACCAAACATCACAGAGGCCAACAATAAATTTAAATATTTCACCGATGATGGAAATACTTGAAATATCAACATGCTTTCAAAGGGAGCCTACTAATTAAGAGATATTAACGCAGCGATTTAAAAGGTAATGCAGGCAAACGGCGACTACGATTCAATTAATGAGAAATATTATATAAACATAAGTCATTTAATTTTCAGAGCAATTTTGACTAAAAGTAAATCACATGAAAAGTACATGATGGATTTCAGATTGGAAAATTCAATAGGGCCTACTCTCGGCTTCACCAATGAAAAACTGACACAAGGAATTCATCAATCTCCAAATACAATAGATATAGAAAAAGTCAATTCGATACAAGTCGATTGCGATATTGCTAGTGGAAGCCATCTTAATGGAAAGAAATCTAATGTGATTCATACGTTCACTCAAAGAGTAAATCCAGGCTACAAGATAATAGAGAACCCTACTCCTGAATTGATATTTTTACCAATAGTTAATAGGCCTGAAATTTATAGCATAAAACTGCGGCTGACCGATCAAGACAACAAACTTATCGATCTGATGGGTGAAGGACTTACTATTGTATTACTAATTTAGAGAAAAGTCTAATTAAAAATTATATTGTTCTTTGTAAAAATGATTGTCAAAGAGAAATGCAAAGCATACAGTTCAAAACAAACTCTGGTACATGGACGGGGATTTGTCGATTCACTGAAAGGTTTCTTTTCGTACGTCTATCAGGATAAAGATTTAATTGCAAAGCCAATGCTAGGAGCAGTAGGTGATATTGCGGCATTCGGAATGACAGAGGGTAGTAAAGCACTCATTAGAAAGATAGCAAGCGAAAAAGCAAAAATAGTCGTCTAACTCCAGAATCGGAACAGATATTAGAACAACTAAAAGAGGGCAGCGGATTATAACGATTTTAGTTTAAAATTATTATTACATATATATAAAATGGAAACTGAAGTGCCAAACGAAATTTTCACACAACCATCGTCAATAATTGTTGACAATAGTGTAGAAAGTTTTCAATACTCCTCTTTTATTCCACAGATTAAAGCTGGTTTTAGTGATAACTCTAATGTTATTGAAATTGATATACCTGCAAGTGATTTGTACTACAACATATCTAAGAGCTTTCTTAAAATTAAGGGAAGAATACTGAGAAATGATAATAACAATGCCTATGATGCAACAGCTCAAATAGCTTTCATTAATAATGCTATTCCATACCTGTTTTCTATTATTGAGTGCGATCTAGGGTCTAAAGCAATTGAATCATTACACTTTCCAGGACAGACTACGTCAATGTTGGGTTATTTGTCTTATCCTAACGATTTCAGTAGTAGTGCGGGATTGAATCAATGTTGGAGAAAAGACACAAATGCCGGCGCAGTATCCTCCAAATATAGACAATCTCCAGCAGTTGCAGCTGGCGCAGCCATTGTTGCCAATCATTTTACAACGCAAGACAATCCAGATTACAATTAAGGATTTGCGATTCGTCGACAACTTCCCATGAACAACGATGCACCAGGCCAATTTTCATTCAACATTCCATTTTCACATCTATTTGGATTTTCCGATTATAACAAAGTACTTTACAATTTACGGCATACGTTGAGGTTCACTAGAACGCCTGACACATCAGCAATTCATAAAGCGAATAGCGTTTTTAAAGTTTCACTAACGGATATTAGGTGGATGGTACCAAGAATAAAACCGTCAGTTGAAATGATAACTTCACGGCGAGAGTCTGTTGTAAGTAAAAGGAAAATTCCAATAAGTTTTAGCAGAAGAACTGACCTATATACTACAGTTACACGAGATGTGCAGGAATTTGAATGGATGATCAATAGAGATGCTGGAATGAAAAAGCCTAGATGGATAATTGTTGGATTTCAAACTGACAAATCAAGAACACAGGAACAAAATCCAGCTGTGTTTGATCACCTTAACTTGACGAGTGCTTTTGTTGAATTGAATGATCAGAGATATCCTGCAGATGAACCGAGAATAAACTTTGCTACAAATGACTATGTAGATTTTTGCGCTATGGCAGATGAATTTAAGAAAGAACACTTTGGTTTTAATCATTTAATTGGAGGTACACAGATCGATATGATGAATTACAAAAAGCTATTTCCACTTGTAGTCTTTGATGTACGACATCAGAGTGAAAAAGTCATATCTGATGTTATGAATATGAAACTTAATTTTAAATTTAGTCAGAATGTTCCAGAACATACTCATATGTATGTTACGATACTTTCCGATAGAGTGATGTACCTAACATCCGATGGTCTGACTCCAATTATTATAGATTAATAAGTTTTTCAAAAATGAAATTACGTTATAAAATTTTTTAATGTAATCTAAAATGTACTGTTTGAAATGTTAAAGGAAAGTTTTTCCATACAGATGCAAGTGAGGTTAACTGCTAATAATAGAAAATTGCAAATTTCTTTTTGTGTAGTGTGTGGAAGTAAGAAGTCAAGATTCATCTCAGGTCAGGGTGTATTTAATTATGTGCTATCCGCCGTTGGAAACACAGTTGGAGAAATACATTTACCTGTCAGACTTGGAGAGTATGTACCCAACGGATCATTTAATGATCTAAATAAGTATTCTTATTGCGGACCAGGCACAAAGTACGAACAGAGAAATCGCGAAGGCTATCAGGGTATAAATGAGTTGGATGGAATGTGTAAATTGCATGATCAGTTTTATACTGCAAATCCCGATACAGCCAGCGGAAATGTAAGCGATGAAGCGTTGGCCCATCGAGCATACGAAATCTTTAATGATTCAAGCTTAAATAGTGAGCAAAGAAATATGGCTCAATTAGTTGACCTGTTCATGAAATATATGGCAGAGTTTGGTCTTGACCTGTCAAAAAACGGATAGAGGGGTCCAGCGAAGAAAAAGGCTTAAAGCGAAACGTTGGACCCTTGGAAGATTTAGCTAGAGAATTACACAAACCGATTCGTAGAAAATTTACAAGACGCCAAGTTCATGTGTTTGAAGTTGATGAGATATGGGGAGCAGATTTAATCGAAATGCAGGAATGGAGTAGAGATAACAAGGGCTACAGATACATGCTTAACGTCATTGATGTATTTTCCAAGTATGCATGGAGCTTTACGTTTAAAGACAAGAGAGGTGAAACAACAACAGAGGCATTTAAACTAATGGTGTCATCATCAGGAAGACAGCATAGACATTTATGGGTTGATCAGGGTAAGGGATTTTACAACAATAACATGGATGATTGGTTAAAGAAACTTGATATCAATAGATACTCTACATTTGGTGAACATAAATCAGCAGTCGTCGAACGATTCAATAGAAGTATCAAGGAAAAGATGTGGAAAAGTTTTACTGCGAAAAAGACGAGAAACTGGATTGATGACTTAATTGCAGAGTATAACAACACAAAGTACTCTACCATAAAAATGACTCCAACTGAAGCTAGTAAGAAGGAAAACGAAGCATTTATAATTAATAGGAAATATAGAAATTTGGAAAGTGACACGAGTCGGAAATTCGAGATTGGTGACAGAGTTCGAATTAGCCGGATTAAAGCCGCGTTTGAAAAGGGTTTCCTAGCAAATTTGTCCTAGAAGGTGTACGTTGTAGACAAAGTAACATATACATCGCCTGTTACGTATATATTGAAAGATCAATCTGGTGAGGTATTAGAGGGAGGTTTCTACATAGAGGAACTTCAGAAAGCTAATCAAGAATTATATAGAATTGAAAAGATTTTACAAGGGAAAAAGATTAAAGGTGTGGAACACGCCTTGGTTAAATGGGTGGATTACAGTAAGAAATTTCATGAATGGATTCCCGTAGAACATTTGGAAAGTGTTTAAAGAAAGAGTTTGAAAAAAATTTCGAAATCTCTATAAATATAATTTTGATTTAAATAAATTTTCTTACATATATAAAATGACAGCTTCAAACTCAAACTCGCAAATATTGAAATTTCAGAATCTCAAATTTGGAGATAAACATATTGTAAAGGGATTGAAACCCATAAATACAAAATTTGGTAAATCATATATACTATACGTTGTACAAAATGAGGGTGATACCCCTCTACAAATATTGTCTACTAAAGAGATTAATGAATATATTACAGAGAAAGAGTTGGAAGAGAACCCTGAAAGATTTGAGTTTACAGTAAGAGAAATCAATTATGAAAAACATAAGGGAATGTTGTATGCAGAGATTGATGGTTGTAATACAGAGCGCGATGATGCTGGAGTTATCTGGTTGTAAAGGAATTATTTCCAATTGTGGTTTGAAAATATTAAAATATTAATGCATGTGTGCAATGAAAATTATCTTGGACAAAATTAGCTGTAAATACGTTTTATATTTATTCACCTAATCTACAATGACCATACGTAAAAGTATGTATCCCATCATCTGAAATTTCTCGCTTGTCATCATCAGCGCTAAGAGCAACTTTATTTACTTGTTCACTGTAAACGTCATGCAAGTGAGATCTGATGACATTCATGCTTCTAATATAATCTCTTTTCTCAAACAGACAATTTCTATAATCCTCATGCGTTATTGTTCTTTCAACAACATTCTTTTTAACTCCTTTACATTTCTTGTGTTCCTCATCTGCCAATTTATACGAGTACAGCTTTGCTCTCAATCCAACAAATTCTTCAATTTCCTTCCCACAAGCTTAGTCCTTAAACATTCCAATGAATTTCTTATTAATTCCAGTCTTAATGCCTGATGGATGAACTCTGGGAAAATCGCTAGTGTCAAATCTGCGTTCGACATCATTAGAAATGTCTGCATAAAAATCTTCCGTGTGTATTTCGTACAACAACGAATCCGTGTCTGTAAATAACAGCTTGGCTTTATCGTCGTACATTTTCTTTATGTAATTATAGTGAAAGTCGTACATCAAAGTTTTACTTAAATCTAATATTGTCATACCTAGGTAGATTGGCTTATTATACAGCAATTTACTTTTTCTCATCTGAACGCCAACAAGATTTTCGTCAAATATCACTGTTCGGTTATAGAAAGGTTTTGCAGCTAATTTAACAGTTTAAATCGAATATCATGGGTTTAGGAAATTTGAATTGATTGTATATTTCTTTAATATTTTTCTCTAACTCGTCAAAGAATATTTGAGCAGCATCATCATCCTCAATCTTTGCAGTAAACGTGACTGGAGCTTGCGAGTAAATGCTATCATCCCCTATCATCAACCAATCTGAAATCTATCCTATTTTCAATATTCTCCATTGTCTTTCCAAAAACGCTATTGTTCATTAGTTTAAAGAAATCCTTTTCAAAGTCGTTGGCAGCCTTGGTCCTTAGCTGTGTATTTAAATCGATTTATGTCTTAAGCCATGGACTTTCTTCAAATTTTATGCCTCTGTGTATTTTGGTAATTTTCAGACCCAAGCTTTCGTACAGTTTCAAATTCTCGTAATGTAATATGTACTTTGTTTTATCATTCAAATTCGGTATCAATTTCTTTACTTTATTCACTCGCACAATTTCGGGGGCTAAAGGGTAGTCGTTATGGAGATCATGCAGCGCTGTAGGATATTCCAAGTCAACTTCGAGGATACACTTCATTTCTTTCCAGTTCTCCAGTTCTTTTTTTGTCATCCATTCGAACCCGTGTGTGGGTAGGGGCTTACTCATAGCAAACCCATAAAGGTTATTCGAATCTAGGTATTTGATAAATTTGGAAGGTTCATCAACGTTAAAATTCCCATCCATGTATTTATTATTAGCTTTCGCGTATCGGTTCAATTATTTTTCACAACTCGGCTTGGCTTTTTTTTACTAATCGTAGTTGTGCTGATTATGCATAATCAAGGCAGAAAAGGCTATTTGTCTTTAAATAAACATGGTGATGTATAAATTTACCTTAAAACTGCGATTTTGTCTGAACCCCCCAATAATCCTGTGACTCTTAGGCTGTTTGACTTCAACTTTATCCTTCTTAGCGCTTTGCTTTTGTGGGTGGATTACAAGATATGATAGAGTTGTCAACGTCAAAGCGATAGTCTAATTCACCACGTGGTGCTTTCTTCATATGTTTGCATCTTCTTCTTATCGTGTCCCTACACCGCTTTAAGCCATTTTTTGATGCATTCTTTCGCCGGGTTATTAAATACCATTAAATCTAGTCTCGTAATTGTTCCACCAATTAAGCTGTACTGCATCATATGCGCAATGTCCTCCTCGTCGATACCACATTCGCACAGTGTTGATCCGGTATAAAACCCCAGCGGCTCAGTGAGACCTTCGTTCTACCAACACCTGTGCGAAACCTGTTTAGACACACCCATGTACGCCGATTCTCATCAGATCTACAAGGAAGACTTTCCGATATTTCAACGCATTTACGTTCTTCTGGAATCGTTTCAAGATGTTCTTTCCAGAGTTGGAGACGGGTGTATTCAACTGATTGAGTTAGTGGTGACACTTAGTTGAGGAAAGAGCGTCTGGATTTTAGTCGTGGTCTCTGAGGTCTTTGCCCGTGTAGTGGATGTCGCTGTTCATATTCTTGTCTACTGCGTTCTGCTTGACTGGCCACTTGACGTCTGATGGTTGGTGGAGCAATGCCAGATAGTAGATATAGACTGTCCCTGTTTGTTGGTTTCAAGCATCCCGTGATTTGACGGCAAGCATTGTTCAGAGCGCTGTCATCTTTATGTGCATGAGGAGAGCGACCCCAAACAGCACAGGCATATTCAGCACTAGAGTAGCATAGAGCCAGTGCTGTGGAGCGTAAAGTGGATGCTGTGGCTCCCCAACGAGTGTTTGCCAATTTTCGAAGTATTGTGTTCCTGGTGTTGATTTTCGCTTTTGTTTTCTCGATATGTTGTTTGAAGCTCAGTGTCCTGTCTAGTGTTACACCAAGGTATATGGGAGCTCTGCAGTATTCAATTGCGATACCTTCCCAAGTAATCTTCAATTCTCTATTGGCGTCCTTATTTCGTAAATGGAATGTAGACAAATGAGTTTTGGCAGGGTTTGGCTTTAGGTGATTCTTCCTATAGTACACTGACAGTTTTCCCAGGACTTCACTTAGTTTCTTTTCTATATCAGTGAAACTCTTAGATTGATAGGCACAGCAGTTGTCATCAGCATAACTGAAATTTCTGACATTTGGGATGATTGGCTGATCATTCGTGTATATATTGAACAGAATAGGCGCTAGTACACTCCCTTGAGGAAGACCATTTCCCTGATTTCTCCATCGACTCTTAGGATGTCCTACTAGTTCTACATAAAATCTTCTATTGGCCAGGAGCTCTTTGATGAATGTTGTCAGTTTATAGTCTCTTGTCATGCTGTACAGTTTTGTGAGAAGTCTTCTGTAACATACTGTATCATATGCTGCTGATAGATCTACAAACACAGCTCCAGTTATGAGTCCCTCTTCAAAACCATCTTCAATGTACTGAGTTAAATTAGTAATCTGACTTGTACATGATCTTCCTGGGCGGAAACCACACTGCTCTTTTATTAACAAATCATCGACCATTGGCGACAAGCGATTGAGGATCATGCGTTCCAATAATTTGGGCCTGTTCCAAAGAAATGGGCCTGTAACTTTTGGCATCATTGGGCAAATATAAGATCAGGGTTATATCCCCGCCCCCAGTGACCACTGTTGAACGAGTATGGCTGTTTAGGGTCGTGAATTAGCGTAAGTGATTCATTTCTGCCCAATTTTCCATCCTTCGACCATCATCATTTGTTTTCTTGTACCCCCAGCGAGTGCTATGACTATTGAAATCTCCCACGACAATCTTTGGCACTTCTAATCGAGGAGCTGAGGATCCGACTAGGTTAAATTCCACATTTGGCGGTTTATATATTGATGAAACTACAATACCACCAATTTCTATCGTCAGCTTTTCTATATCGTTGTTATTTGACATTGAGACAGAATTTGGCTTTATATCGTCCTTAACAAATACAGCGCTTCCGTATTTAGCATGTGGTGTTTCGCCTATGAGAGACATTCCTCTGATGCTCGGTCTTACGTGAGTTATGTGTTTTTTGTAAGCAGAGTATGTGACAATCAGTTTCTTGGCATAGATTGGAAAGTATATCCTGCTTTGAGGCAGATAATCCCTCAATATTACACGAAATTATAATCAGTTGTCTCATTTTACTGTCTGCTGCTGCCGCCACGTAGCGAGTGTTGCGATAATTACTGTTAGGCATATTTTGGCTGTGTGAGGAGGTTAGTAGTATTTAGGAAATCTATGTTGAGTTCGTTTGGGGTCGCGATTTGTCGCTACTACTGTGACCCTGGATAAGTTCAGTTAAGTTGACATTTTAATATTCCGTTTCTCATACTATATCAACGATAATAACGTATTATTATTATTATTGTTATTATTTTAACGGAAAAATAAACATGACGCCATCTTAGCCGAGCTGCCACATAAATAGAAATATGTTTGCATGAAGGAAATGGACACCTGGCAACTCTGTTCTCTCTCACTGTACGTGTGGCTCTTATCCCCTTTGTCTGTAGTTCAACTAATAGTGAATGACTGATGAAAAAGTTATCAAAGAAAACGACATAATCCGAAGGAGAATTAATAACGCTAAGATGACCTAGTACAACTCTGGATCCAAGAGGTTTATTTATATCCATGGCAACAAGACCGTGACTTTGCTGGTGTATCACTGGATCGACAACGTTATTAACTGGCTCTTTGGTCTCCTTGCTACCACTATATGTATCAAATGAAAAACAGTAACCTGAGGAACCGCAAAGCATCCAGTTCTTGTAACCTTGCCGTATGGGCTTTCCCTTGATAAACTGTTTGCAAGGATGGCGTCCAAAATATTCCACCATTGATTCATCGATGGAGAGAGAATCGTGAAAGATGCCCCACTTTCGAAACTTATTGTTCAATAAATTCATCAGACTCCGCAATTTGTACATCCTGTCACTGTTTACTGTAGTGTTGCCGGCCAAGTAAAGAAATCTCTTGATCTTCAGAAATCAGTTTCTGCTCATGGTTTGGGCAAGCAATGCATGGAAACTCAAGATCTTCGTCCAATAACCAGTTGTGTGTTTGTTGAGGAAGAGAATGGTATCCCGACATGAAAAGTATTCCAAAGAAATCTCGCAACTCGTCAGCTGTCAAAATAAATGTATGGCAGTTGTTCATAGCGGCATACTAATTGGTCTGTTCCACTATATATCATCAAACATGGCCTTGAATTCACTGGTCCATTTTAAATTTATTCAAAAGCAACATTAAATTATAGTTCAGTTCAAGTTATAAGTTTAGATTAAAGAACATTAATAACAATTAGCACTAACTATGTGATCTGTTCAGATGCACTATACATCAGCCGAAAGGACGCGAAGTTCTAACGTTATTTACCACTGTCCCCAAACAGGGACAGCAAATTTTGAAATGCTATATAATATTTCCGGAAATACCTTTCATTCAAAAACCTTATCAGTATAACTTAGCAATCATTGCTAAATAATTATATCATTTGTTGCAAAAAATTTTGTAACTAAATACAGATCTTACAAATAAAGTAAATAAGGCACCGTGAATTGGTAAAAAATACAATATTTTTAGAGTCTCTACCGTAAGCCACAACGTGTTTAAAAAGCAATGTTTTGAATTTTCAGCAAGAACATAACCATAACAGTAAAGTAGCTATTTTCTACTTTTAGAGCAGCAATGTTGCAGAGAATGACCTTTTATGAAGTGTCCCCAAATGGGGACAGTGGTAAATAATGGGAGAGGAAAAGCAGCTTGAAAGATTTGCGTTTGCGGTAAGAGAAATCAATTCCGGAAAATATAAATCAAATTTGTATGCAAAGATTGATGGTTTCAATTCAAACTGCGATGATGCTGGGGTTGTATGGTTATAAAAAGAAATTATTTCTATACCAAATGTGGTTTGAAAATATTAATACATATTTTAGCGAGTCCGAGTTGGTAACAAGTTTGGTACCAACCTTTCGTGTTATAAAAAAGTTGGTTGGAAATTTCTTATGAACTCTTGTGTGTTGTAAAAAGTTGGTGTTTTACAAACATTTGCTTCGTGTTTTATATATTTATTTACTTAATGTAGAATAACCATATGCAAAAGTATGAAATACTTTTACATTTTACTTTTTACATTTTACACATCATCTGAAATTACTCACTTGTCGTCATCAGTGCTGAGAGTAACTTTATTTACATCCTCAGTATTCATCTAGTGCAAGCGAGATCTGATGACGTTCATGCTTCTAACGTGATTTCTTTTCTCAAATAGACAATCGCTATTATCATCATGTGTTATTGTCCTTTCAACAACATTCTTTATAACACCCTTACATTTGTTGTGCCCTTTGCCTGCTAATTTATACTAGTACAGCGTTGCTCTCAAATCCAACAAATTCTTAAATTTCCTTCCGCAAACTTCGTCCTTAAACATCCCAATGACTTTCTTATTAACTTTGTTTTAATGCCTGATGGGTGATCCTTAGGGTAATCACTAGTGTCAAATTTGAATTCGACATCATTAAATATGTCTGTGTAAAAGTCATCCGTCTGTATTTCATACATCAACGAATCCGTATTCGTAAACAGTAGCGTAGCATTGTAGTTATATTTGGTCTTTGTGTAATTATAGTGAAAGTCATACAGCAAAGTTTTAATGAAATCTAATATTGCTATACCTAGGTAGATAGGCTTATTATAATGTAATATAGTATTTCTCATATGGACACCAATGAGATTTTCGTAAAATATCATCATTGGGTCATAGTACGGCTATGCAGCTAATTCAATGGCTTTCTTTCTATTACGCACTAATCTGAAATATATCCTGTTTTAAATATTCTCCATGGTTTCATCATATACGCTATTATTCATTAGCTTGAAGAAATTTTTCTCAAAATCTGCTAATTCAATCTTACGCCATCGCCTTTCTTAAAAATTTTAAGCTTTGTGCATTTTACTAGTATTCTGGCCTAAGCTTTCATACAATTTCAAATTCTCATATTACAATATGTACTTTGTTTTTTCATTCAAATTCGGTTTTACTTTCTCTACTTTATTCACTTCCACAATCTTAGGCGCTAAAGGATAGTCATTATGGAGGTCGTGCAGCTGGTGGGATATTCTAAAACTAAGTCAACTTCAAGGATAAAACGAACATCTTTCGAGTTTTCTGAGTTCATCCGAGTTCATTGTTCAAGTTAAATACATTTCTTCACAATCGACAAGCTTATATCAGTATTGCAGAAGAGCATGAACAAGAATTGGATCCAAGAATTTGTCACCCAGTCAATGATTACAACCTTTACAGGCAAACGAAGGACTTGATATCAATGCTTCGAGCAGTTGCTGCAGCTCCGGATAAATTACAAAGCGACAAAGCGAGTTTAGCAGATGCTTGTCATGAATGGTTTTCACTTTTGAATACAGAGATTTTGCAACCGCATCGGGCTATCATTCAACGGGGACTTGATCAAGAGATTGAACCATTCCATTGTCTTGCTTATATACTACATCTGCAGTATATGGGTGAGAAATTAAACATCACCTGCTAGGAAAACACCAGACAGTGGCTATTAGACTTGAATCCAGCAATACTCCCTCTAGTGATAGCATATGAAACTAAATCATTACCATTTCAGATATCTTTCTTTTCAGATGCAGTACTGAGTTCCTTGCAGCCAACTATTTGGTGAAAAGGAGCACTGCTATGCAAGGACTCTACTGTAGATTCACTAGAGACTCAATTAACGTCTCTAGCAGTTCGCAAGGATCATCCAAAGGACCTATCAAAAAAGGTTTTTGTTAGTTTCCTGGCGAAAACCTTTTTTGCCATGGAAAAAACCCAACCCTGGCATATTATAATCCCATAACAATTCAAGCTCGACGTCAGTCAACTTTAAAGCTGCATCCCAGGCCAAACCCGGTGAGTGTAATACCACGCAGGCTCTAATTTATAGTTGACCATACAAACATCTCTAAGATTTTCAAAGACATCTGCTAGTATAAGCACATCAGATACATTGTACAAGTCGTGATAGTCTCAAAAAGTTTTACGTTCAAACTCTCTCTAAACAGTAAGCGTGTGTTCGTAGTCTTCATCACTAATACGGACATCGTTGAGTTGAGTGCCTCCTTTGGCAGTAGTTTAGTTTCAGCAAGTCTATCTAATGTACAAAATCGTATGGGTTAACTTCTTTCTTAACAGTAAATACAATTGCATTTCAGAATACTGACTTGCAATATTTATACACTGATCCCTACTTAGGTTCTTTGAAAGTGAGGCTAGACTCAAAGCCATAACCTAAAGCTATCGATAAACCGCAGTTCCCTTTTCACTTGGGCTTTCTTACCTTCTTTATTACAAAACTCGTCAAGCAACACTTGCCTAGAGAAGCTGATGTACTTTTCTTTTTTACACGGAATACATTTCATGTTTACATCAGCCATCTTCTTTATAAATAAATGACTGTCGTATCCGGACAAATTGTGAAAAACTACTGGAAAGAATTTGGAAATTTCATAATCTAAATTGCAATTATTGTGAGCTACGTCTCGTAATTTACCAGACATATGACAATGATCTCTAACACGATCGCTACCCAACTCCTTTTCACATAAATGACACTGTCGCTTCATTGAATATCTTCTCGGCATATACAGTCAATATGATTTGTTTTTTAAATTTGAACTCATTGTATATTTCTATTCTATTTTGCTCTAAAGTGTCAAAGAATACTTGAGCAACATCATCTGCTGCACTTTTTTGCAGTAAACGTGACTGAAGCTTGTTAAAAAATGCTATCAATGAAACATTTGATGTAATAACAGAATGAGTTAGGTGTGTACTTCTGGTATTGGTTAGTAAATGACACGGTTGGATCCTGTTGACATGTATAAATAGGTTTGATTAGAGACTCGAAATCTGCATGCACGATAAATGGCATTCTCATCGCTCTATTGTAGTTTTTGAATTTCATAAACTTTCCTTGATCAGTTAACTTTATCTTCTGAGCGTCTTGCTTTGAGCGATATTCATTGTGAATATAAAGAGCATCTGCACTTGTGAAACCATTTAAGCATCTCTTACAGTAATACATTGCATGATGATTGTCATTTCCCCTCGCCATCAACCTGTTAAAATTTTTAATCCAGCAGTAATGTTTATTGCCTTCCGATATAAGTAACAAATCCACAACGATTTCACTGACATATCCTTAATGGTATTACTTCACTTTTACCATAATACAACTGCTCATATCCATACATACATATGATACATTATTATTCTTTTCAAACTTATCGATATCTTTCCACCCTGTATGAAACTCAACCCCACTACATTTGAATACTTCAGCTTGTTTCTTTAGTTGTCAAAATGCGCTCAGAATTTTTTTCACTTGATTGAATGCTCTTGCTATGCACCATTTGGAACACTGATACACTGATTGTCTTTCTCATTCTTCATATTTATGAAAGCCTCTTTATTGGCTAATTCATGTGGAAGTGGAATACAGGAGCTACCTCGGAGTGGTTTGTATTAAACAATATTTATTTAAAATTTCATCACCCTTTTAAATCTCCAATTACTACCCCGCATCTGACTAGCATTTTGCCTTTGGCCTTTCCAAACGCCTCTGTGGTATCTGTGGTAGAGTTACTGCAGTTTTAGAGTGAAAAGAGCTTCAGATGAGACTATTTCCCCCTACTTTAAATCAACCCTCTCCATTGTACATGTAAGTGTTAGGTTAACCATTGTTTTGGGATTGTTATTTATAGATAAAAGCTCCGCCTTTCTAAGAGAATAGTATTTTTTAATATCTCGTTGTTTCCCTGCAGGTCGCAATTGCTTCATTGTTTGAGTTTCCATATTATATATAGAAGAAAATAAATTTAAACGAAAGTTCAATTATTTTTCATAGAGATGGGAATTTTCTGAATTTCCAGAGTTCGGTTCGGTTCGTTGAAAATGAAAGTTCGGTTCGGGTTCGGTTAGCAGTTGACAATTTGAGAGTTCGGTTCAGTTCGGTTTGTTGAAAATGAAAGTTCAGTTAGGGTTCGGTTAGAACTAGGGTTCGGGTTCGGTTCGGGTTCGGCTTCGGCTTGCTTTCCACCTCGCAAGAGTTCAATTCGAGTTCGAAATGGTTTGGTTTGGATAATGTTGCAATTATTTAACGTTACTTATAATAATCATGGTTATGATAAACAATTTAAAGTGGTTTATGGTAAATATGCTTAAAAATACATGAATTAATAATAACTGCCACATTTTTCACCTGACTAAAAATATGACAATGAAAAAATTAGAGAAGTGGTATTTATTCCTGTACATTTCAATATTTCTTAAAATAATTTAACGTTCAAATTATTAAATAATTTAACATTCAAATTATTTAACGTTACTTATAATAATCATGGTTATGATAAACAATTTAAAGTGGTTTATGGTAAATATGCTTAAAAATACATGAATTAATAATAACTGCCACATTTTTCACCTGACTAAAAATATGACAATGAAAAAATTAGAGAAGTGGTATTTATTCCTGTACATTTCAATATTTCTTAAAATATTAATATTTTAAGAAATATTAAAATATTAATATTTCTAATTTCTGATCATTTACTAATATTTCTGGTCAACTTACAATAATATACTAAGTTGACCAACAAATGTTCATAAAAAAGATACTTAGCTTTATTACTGTATCTGAAAAAATTCTACTTGATTATAACCAGCAAATAGAATGCTTCATCAATTTAAAAATAAATTTTGTCAGTAAGCCTATATATTAGAAATGTTGTAATTAAGTGGAAATGTCTTGGCAAAGATTGATCCAATATTTCAGAGACAAAGTGCAATTTATTAACATAAAAATGTAAAATAAGGATGGTTTGGTAAACACGTGAACATCCACAAAAAATCATCACAATATATACCGTTTGCTATCAACTGAACCAGTAGTAAATTTCATAATTTACCTTAGGGTTTCAAATTTGAAACTAATAGTTTATTTGAGTCCAGCTAATCCTTTCCATTCATTTCCATATCCACATTTCCAGGGCTTGTAGTTTCCTGGTATTTTCTTCCCTTGATGTCCATGTTTCACATTCATATAATAGCGTGGTCCATACCAAGGTTTTCGCTATCTTTATCTTAGTGTCTTTCTTTAGGCTTTTTGTTAAAAGTTCTTTCCTATTATCGAAGACTTATTTACTTGTGCAATCCTACTATATAGTTCACTCTCACATTTCCCATCATCTGTTATAGTATGACCATATTTGAAACTCCATACCTGTTACAATATCGTAACATTAATTATATTATTGACTTCACCTCTATGCTGGTATACTCTCATCACTTTTGTCTTTTTGATGGTAATCTTAATTCCATATTTCAATGCCGATTCATTCAGACTATCAATTATGAGCACTTAGATTGCGACTCTATCAGTACTCAGTTTATGACTCTATCAATACGTAGATTATTACTCAATATCTGTGCTTCAATTCTGCCGATATATCAGCACTTAGATTATGACACTATATTAGCACTTAGATTTTGACTCTATATTAGTACTTAGATTATAACACTATATCAGCATATTGATACAGAATGGAATATGATATTTTTGTAGAAATTTCCAAACATCTCGTTACTTCAAGGATGAATGATGAAACATTTATTAAAGAAATTTCTAAGCACCCTGAACTCTATGATGTACAGCACGAGCGATATAAGGACGTTCACGCAAAGGATAGCATCTTTATGGATATTGGATTTATGTTCGGCATAACAGGTACAGTGTATGACTATATTATATTATATTATCAGTATATCCTGATCTTCGCTCATGTTCTACTAATTCCACTTTCTGTTGTAGGATAAACACATCTCTTCCCACCATAGAATTTTTTAATCTTGCCTGACTGTTTTTTTAATCATCGGACCGGCACGAGTCTGTTGATCAAAATAAGTGTGGACGATAGTAGGTGTGAGAGCGGTGGAGTGGTTGAGGTGCCTGTTTCACAGGATGTTATGGGGACAGGATGCCAGAAGAATGGAGGTTGAGTTGTTTAGTGCCGTATTTAAGGGGAAACAGAACATTCAACAATATAAGAATTATAGAGGTATTAAGCTGTTGTGTTATACAATGAAAGTATGGGAAAGAGTAGTGGGGAGTAGGTTAGGAGTTTCAGCAAGCGTTGAGGGCAACCAATTTTGGTTTATGCCTGGAAGGTCAAACAACAGAGCCCATGTTGAGGTAATTTATACAGAAGAAAATGAGAAAAAGGAAGAAGATGCAGATGCTATTTGTGGACCTGGAGAAGGCATATGATAAGGTTCCGAGAGAACTGGTGTGGGAAGTTCTGAAGAAGAGGAAAATGAACAGGAGGTATGTTGAGATAATCAAAGATGGGTGAGTACTATAGTGCTGGAAAAGTACTTTACTTTTACCTTCAAAATTACGTATACCTTTTAGTTTTCGACGTTGTGGCAGTACTTTTACTTTTACTTCTCGATTTTTAAAAATTAAATACTGTTACTTTTACTTTTCATTTTAGAAAAAATTACTAATACTTTTACTTTTACTTTTGTGTTCTCTAAAAAAGTTTCTTTAGTCTAAAAGTACTTTTTCATGGTAACACTGTTATCGGATCAAACGAGAGGCATGAAACATTACCTAGTCAAGATAATGTTTAGTAGAAGTTTAACTTTAAATTATTTCTAAAACATAAGAAGTCGATGGCCATATTTGAAGCGGCACTTGTGCGATCAAAACCACTATAGTGTGAAATATAGTTACACCGCTACCTCAGACGGTCAGAGCGACCTATTCAAAATCATGGTTAATAATAATGGACCTATGCCGCTTTTCAACTTTCAATGATTCAGGTAGGCCTACGCCATTCTTGGAGGCCTGCACTTTGAACAAAGGCACTGTGTTCAATGCAATACAATTGCAATTAACACTTAAAGTGTAGAATTTAAGATGTTTGTTTAAGATGTCTACTGTAATTGTTGTTACAAGTTGGATTTTTAAAAAATACAGATTAATTCAGTAGTGCGAGCTTTTAATAGTACATAATAAGAGTATCCAGGGTAGACTCAGACTGTATAGTAATAAAGTATAACTAAATTACAAGAGGGTCTAGGATAAATAGAATTTGTTTATCTTAATAATGTAAATATATTTTTGGATTAGGATTAGGATTTAGATAAAAACATTATCTATACTGAAATTTACCTGCTGCTATTTTTTCATTGTTTTATTTTGTTATTGGATTACCTTAATTGTGACAACTTGGCGCAAGGTAATCCAATAATATATTAACTAAGAAATATTTAAATGAAGTGCTGTATTACAATATAATTATACGGAATACCATTCCCATGTCACTGACCTTTACCACCTCACCAGCATCTCTTGCTACCTCTTTTCTCAACTTTTCCGATGACAAAATTGCCTAACTCTATACACACCAACTCCATTGACACCAACAACATTTTCTTACGCAGCTCCTACAATCTGGAACTCTTTACCTGATAATCTTCGCTCTTGTTTTTCTCTTTCAACATTCTCTAGAAAGCCTTTTCCCACCATAGACATAATCAATCTACGCTGACCATTTTTTGATCACCGGACTGGCTTTCGTTTAGGACTTTACTTCTCCTCAGCACATTTCTTTTGCAGATTGGTCTGGATGTATTGACTTGTAGTGATGTGTGCTATGGGGTGTCCCTGACATCGTCCTTGGATGAGGAAACGGACATTAAACCGTTATTATTATTATTATTATTATTATTATTATGTAATATTATATAGTATAGGCTATATACTATATTATACTGCGATATGATTTGAGATTTATTTCCACAAATGTGATTTCTTTATTACCACATTCCTGATGTTAATAACGTTGTTATATTTTAGAAACAATTGTACTTCATAATTTTAAAAAATACTTTTACTTTTTGATACCGGAAAAATAAATACTTTTGCTTTTTAATTAGTAAAAATAATTACTTTTACTTTTTAGTTTTGAAAAAAACTACTTTTACTTTTACTTTTGCGAGTCCCAAAAATAAAAACTTTTACTTTTACTTTTTAGTTTCATAAATTACAGCACTTTTTCAGCACTGAGTACTAGTGTGAGAGTGGACACTCGAGAGAGGTTTGAGGTCAAGATTAGGGTACTCCAAGCATTAACCCTAAGTCCATATGTATTTATTTTGATTATTGATGAGTCGTTTAGGGGGCGACGTCGCTGACCTTGCCTTATGGCGAGGAACCGGACCTTAAATTCTTATTGATTGATTGATTATTAAGGAGGCCCGTGGTTCATGCTTAATAAAAATGTAATATTATTTTACTTTCTGATATATGGTCCACAAACCTTTCATATTTTGATAATATATTTCCTAACTATTTTTTCTTTCCTTTCCGCCACTGAATCAGAGAGCCCGTAGCCGGTGGAGTTGATGTTTTAATTCATAAATCGATAGTTTATAATATTGTTACTTTGTCAAATGAATACAAGGTTGCTGCGAAATATGTGATACTTGATGTATCTACCAGTAACGTCAAACTTTGTATATTTCTATTTTATGGACACCTAAGTAGAGCAATGCCTATTTATATTGATTCCTTGTTTGATTTGCTTGAGCTGTACAAGCCAACGAAGAGAAGCATATTTTGTGATGATTTGCATATCGATTTACTTGATATGGTTCTACAGCATGTGTTGACAGATACATGTACGTCTATAAATTATTCGCTATGAACGTTTTTCCAGTTTCTGCTATTCCGACGCATTGTGTTAATAACTCAATGAGTATTATCGATCATGTATTCTGTAATTTATTGTTCGCAAAGTTTTAACATTAAGTCATTAACAGTGGCAAGTGATTTTAATGACCACTGTGCCAAAGTTGTTGTTATAACTGCA
The DNA here is from genome assembly GCA_905160935.1 of Enchytraeus crypticus. Classification (NCBI taxonomy): domain Eukaryota; kingdom Metazoa; phylum Annelida; class Clitellata; order Enchytraeida; family Enchytraeidae; genus Enchytraeus; species Enchytraeus crypticus. The sequence continues at coordinate 159,189 of CAJHZI010000200.1, read as the reverse complement.
AACAAGAAAAGGTTTAATTACTATGATCGACTAACGACACAAATTTCCTCGTAAAAAGCTTTTATTCTGTTAAAAATCAACTTTCCTTTATTGATTGGACACCCATTTATAGTTCTGATCAGATAGACAAGTCGATCGCCTACCTAACTGATACATTAGCTACCGCCATTGATAACAATTTTCCGCTAGTATTACTATCTCGAAAAAGTTTTAAGAGCAAACCATGGAAATCAAAGGAATTGAAAAAACGTATATCAAATAAAAAATTATATCTACGTACTTAAAAAAAACTAAAAGTATTGAAGATAAAGCTAAATATCGTGCCTATCACGAATAAGTGGAAGACGAGATAGAAAATTACATATTTCAGTGAAAAATTAAATATAAGATTTAATTCCGCTAAAAATATATACAAAAAATCTTAACGATATTACTAGTCACAAAAATAAAATAGCTAACAATTTAATTGATAGAGTTACCTCTAAAAATGGTTTTATTTATGAAAAATTTCAAATGGCGAATGAATTTAACAACTACTTTATTAATGTTGGTATTAACTTAGCCAAAGAAATACCAAATATTTCTAATGATTACCAGTCTTACCTTCCTGAAAATATCCCAAATTCAATATTCATATCCCCAACCATCAATAATAAAATCTTCAATATTATTCAAAGCCTAAATAAAAGTCTCCCCGTGTTGTGCTTGGGTGTGCTTAGACCACTTCAGAATAGAGGGCAACCGCGAACAATCTGCTGCGTGTACGTAAGAGGCGACTAAAGCAGGAGCTGAGGATGGCCAGTGGGGACCCACCTCACTATGAAATATTTTCCCCCAGGATTAATTGTAAATAATCCATCTAAGTGAGGAAGGCAACGGGAAACTACCTCAGAAGCCATACTTTTCCCAAGCTATAGGCTACATAAAATATGGATAAGGCATAAACTTTGTGAAGGTATTAACTTGTTGATCTAGGGAGTGCTCTCTTATGGAGCGAGAAGGCAGACTTTGAGTTTGAATATGTACCTGTCACGGAATGGGTATCCGAGGCATAAATTTCACTTCGACATAAAGTTAGGAACTCTCAGGTAAAACTCTACGTGAAGTGGACCACGGTCAATTTCAGCCTTAATGGTTTTGAAATACCGACTTGTTGGTTTCCTACTAATTAATAGATAGATATTTTATAGTAATATTAATGAACAACACAAAAGCACTGTCAACATTCATTAGCATATGCAACGATAGCAATGTATTAACTTAAAACCTTCGTATGAATATAAAAATGTTAATTAAATAACAAATAAAACAGAAATAGAGTGTGAGAAAAGAGAAACGAAGGAAAATAAAGTAGAACATAAAAATAGGCAGAAAATAGAGCTAATATTAAATAGAGTAGCAAGTCCACAGTTTTTAGGTTATAGTTCGTATAGCAAATGTTTCAAACACAGTTCAGGTTCGCAACGACATCAGGCACCGTTCATGTAAACAATAGCAAAAGAATACGAAATAAAACAACAATTATGCATTCATATTTATACAGAAAATAATATAAACCAGAATTGTAAAATAATACATATATATCTTGAAACAAATATCAACTAGAACTGCTGAGTCACAGTTAGGACTACATCTGATTAAAACAAACCAGAAGGGAATCTCATATCATTCCACAAAATGAGGGAAACAAAATTATAAAGTGTCCTTCCAAAATCGACCAGGAAATGACTGTACTGTTCACAACAAGTATTTAAGTATTTGGTACATCCTTAAAAACCTGTAGGCTACCGATGGCTATAACAGCTTACCAGTACCGTTAAACATAGGTATGTTAAACTATCATTAAAAAGATACTTTCTAGAGCCTCAGATAACCCTTTCCAACACGAGGAAGTCCTTGCCCCTTTACACGAGCACTCTATGAAACTTCAAATACTTAAACACATCATTACACAGTTGCCCTCTCTGGTTCGAGGTTTGCACAGATTGTCCTTATTTAATTGATTACTTACTTGATTGTATTTTTAAATAAAAGTCCGTTCCATACTTAGTTGATGCTTAAATATTAAATTGCAAAATATTACATTTCAAATAATATACAGTAGGTCTTGACTGTAGGTCTTCCCATCAACGACTCCAGCAATATACTATAATAGGAGATATAAAGTATATCAGAATGGGCGTGCCTCAGGTGTCAATACTAGGACCATTGTTAGTTTTAATTTACGTTAGCGACTTACAATTTTGCGTGTGCCAGTCGGTGATAAATAAAAACTCAAACTGAGTATGAGTGCTGAGTGGCATTGAGCTTATACATTTCTCTAACTGAATTTGACGTAGCTATAATATAAGCTGTCAGGGAATTATGCCCTGATATTTTGTATAGTAAGATTACTTATATATATATATATATATATATATATATATATATATATATATATATATATATATATATATATATATGGGAGTTATATAATATTATTTTGACTGATTTTAGTATTTTTATAATAAAGGAGTTTAGAGGTTATTTGAGCCTTGGCTTGGCTTGACGTCACTAGATTGGGTGGAGCTAGGAGAGTTTGTTTAGAAAAGAGAAAGGTGAAGGTCACGAGAGGAAATGGTAGATAAAATTCCACGTGTTAGATTGGACAGAGGATTAGAAGGATCGAAAGAATTAGGGTAGACTGTTACAGAACAGTGTTGGATAATCATTAGGTGATATCCAAGTTTAGGTTGATCAATAGTTGATCAGAGGAAAGAGTTTCCGTGGTAGTTTTAAAGGTATACTAACGCAGTTGCTGAGTCAGTAAGTAGTTGATATTTCCATAGTGGAATTTATGTTTTGAAGCGTTAATCAGATAGAGCTAGGTATTGTATTTTCGTTGATTTTATATTATGTAAAGTCGTTTTAGTGCTACGAGTTAAACGTGTATGTGAATATTTCGGATTCATCATAAGGACAGTCAATTTGAACTTACTTAGCTTTTCGTTGATATTATCTATTTGGATATTTCTTTATTATCTTGATATGTATTAAATTCGCGTTTTAGTTTAAATTAAAATAATTAAATATTAAATACCGTACGAAGTCTGTTAGTAAATCCGTGAGAGGTCGTAGAGTGTAGAGCGTTATCGAATGTGCACAAATAAAGACGTTAAGTTCCGTCTTGCGTCGGCAATGCTACTAAAGAGTCGAGTAACTCTTCCACAGCAATAAGACCTTTCAGCAGTGACTTCAAATTGAAAACTCATTGCAAAAGCATTTAGTTCTGTGAGATTCGTGCCGAATATCATGATTTATTAAGCCAGACGTCATTTAATTGTAAGTATGTCAATTTGATTACGGTATTTAAAATCAGTATATTCTGTTGTAGATGAATAAAAATTCAATATACATTGCAAATGGTTAACGCAATCAACTGAATTATTTGTGTGTATAATATATTACCGTAAATACGATGTATGGGCCATCATGCTTTAATTACACTAATAAATCATTAAATTACAATTTCTTTTAATGTCACCTCTTGTAGACTGAAATTTAGTTATACCCTATAAAAATATCTGAAGTACCTGTGATTTTTGTAATGTTAAATATTTATTGGAACCAACCTTAACTGAATATATGCTGTTAAATACTGTAAGAATTGTAAAAGCAGAAACTAATATATATATATATATATATATATATATATATATAGTATTTGTATTGTTATTACTATCGTTATGTAATGCCAAACATTCTCCATAATATTTTAATGCAGACTTTGAAAAATGGCTGAAAAGAAAAATACGAGATTCAGTTCAATTCTGCTGAGGCTGGCGGAGTAGAAAGAATATTAAGAGTTCGGTTCGGTTCGGTTTGACCAGAATCAGGGTTCAGTTCGGGTTCGGCCAGTTTCAGGGTTCGGGTTCGGCCAGAGTCAGGGTTCGGGTTCGGTTCGGCCAAATTCCAGATTTCAGGGTTCGGTTCGGGTTCGATTCCCATCTCTAATATATATATATATATATATATATATATATATATATATATATATATATATAGCCAGGTGCGGATTAAGGAATTTTTTAAGGAGGGGGGCCGAAATGTTTTTGGAGAGTACACATTTTGTGCTAACGTCACACTTGCTTCAGGACAGGTGACGCAACCAGAAAAATTGCTGTGAGGGGAGGAGGCTTACCAATCAATCAATCAATATGAATTTAACGTCCGGTTCCTCGCCGTAAGGTAATGTCAGGGACGTCTCCTGCAGACTCTACACAAACAGGCGCCAAAGCACCACACGATGACGACTGAGTACACAGAGACCACAAGAGAAAGCGAGATCGAAACAGTGTAAGACCAAGATCTAAGGCAAGCGGGTTAAAATTTAGACGTATGGCGGAAAGAGATGGGTTTTTAGCTTGCCAAGGAAAGTGCCAATACAATTACAAGATCGAAGATCTTGTGGCAAAGAGTTCCATATTGCCGGAGCAGAAAACATGGAGTGCCTGCTCGTGGCAGATTTAATATTTGGTACAGTTAGAAGATTTTTACAGAGGAACGTAACTACGAGAGGGTTGATAGATTTACAAAAGATCCGATAGATAGGATGGTTTACCATAATTTAAACTTTTGAAGGTCAAGGAAGCTATCTTGAATTTTATACGTTCGTAGACTGGTAGCCAGTGCAGTTTCTTAAGAAGAGAAGAGGTGTGGGATTTGAGCATTTTTACATTACAGACGACTCGAGAAAGAGAATTTTGAACGTGTTGGAGACGAATGAGAGAGGTGAGGTGATACTTACAAATTTTTCACTACTGCGCTCGGCTCATGAGTGTATCCCCATATCTTATCCCCCCCCCGTACTAAAGTCAGGGGAAAACCTAAAATGCTTAAAATCCTGCATTTGTTTTGGAAAAAAGCAGATTAATTTTTTCACCTTCGAAGAAGGTTAGCGGATCAGGATAGAAACTCGCATACTAGGGGCCCATATTTGAAAACACTTGAGCTATTGTGGAACTGCGTTCCCTCTCGTACCTCCCCCCCCCTCAATAACTGACATTACAAACATATTTGCACATAGAAATTGCCATATAAACAATGAAAATATAGTTTACATATTTTTTATCGATGGGCCTAAGAGGAGCCTGGGCCCCCTGGATCCGCCACTATCTATAGCGTACTATACTCTGATATAATCTAAGATTTATTTCCACAAATGTGATTTTATAAAGACATATTCCTGATGTTAATATAGACTATGCGTTGTTATACTTTAGAAACAATTGTATACTTCATAATTTGAATAAAATACTTTACTTTTTGATACTGGAAAATAAATACTTTTACTTTTACTTTTTAATTTATAAAAATAATTACTTCTACTTTTACTTTTTGGTTTTGAAAAAAAATCTTTTACTTTTACTTTTGGATTACTAAAAGTAAATAGGCCTACTTTTACTTTTACTTTTTAGTTTCATAAATTAAAGTACTTTTCTAGCACTGGGCTGGGTGAGCAAACTGGAGGCATCTAGTGGAGTGCTGTGTGATAGTAGAATACCACTAAGACTGAAAGGCATATTCTGTAGTTCTGTTGCACGGGCAGTAATAATGTATGGTTTGAAGTGTTGGGCACTAAATAGGGAACATTTGCACAGTTGCATCGAGATGAATTGAGAATTGTGCTTGTAATGAGTTGTAAAACTAGAAAGGACAGAATGAAAAATAAATGTGAGGATGAATTTGAGTTTTGAGGGGATTAAGGATAGGTTGTCTGATGAGGATGTAGTAAAGAAAAACGGAAAACGATACTGAAGTGAAAACTGGGTGTTCAACCGGATATGACTCCTAGGACGCCTCGCGTCCTCTTTGATGGCCTAGTTTTTATTCAATTTCTTGGGCAAATTTTTTCTTTTTGCTTTTTGCACTTACAGGATATATTGCACTTAATACTTAGATTCTGATAATGCCTATTTAAGTTTTTATCACGCGTACATTGATGGGATTACTCTGTAAATTTGTGAAAATAAAACATATTTCTCTCTCTCTCTCTCTCTCTCTCTCTCTAAAGAGAGTTTGGAGAGAAGAGCTGGATGTTAAGCTAGAGAGAGGTAGACCACAACGGATGTGGGATGCGATAATTAAGAAGGACATGAAAAATAGGAGATTGACTGATGATATTATAAAGGTATGCGTGCTATTCGCCTATCTACCTAGACTCAGTTTAAGGGAAAACTACTTATTAAGAACTACAACACAAGGTAGACAGGAAAAACAACACTATACTTTTGTGTTGCCTATTCACCCGGTGCTCACAAAGTCACACATACAAACATAGTCACAATACTATAGTCTAAAGTGTACTTTACTATCTAAATAGTACTTAGCTTAGAAGGGGAGAAGAGGAGTCGAAACGCGGGCAGACAACAGCTAGCTCAGAGAACCAGGAGACCATAGAGAACCTCTCTCAAGCACGGGTAAATCTTTTTAAAATAAAATTTAAAAGAAAAATTCGTTTGAATAGTATCGTATTTCTGATCAGAAGCATAACGCTGGAGATCTAATGAAAGTTGATCGAAGAGTTGCTCTTCAAGAATCAAGTGCTTAATACGATCTACACTATCCAAAGCATCTCTAGACTTAAGCCACAAATCTAACTTCTGTGATTGCCAGTAAGAATACTCTACAAAAGATACATTCGAACTTTTCTTTGCAAAACGAAAATTCGAATAATACACCTCAGACGACTGTCTAAAAGCTTTAAGCAAAGTGTTCTTAACATCAACGTAGGATTTTGCCTTATCTAATGGAATAGAATTCCACACCTCTAAGGATTTGCCAGAAAAATGTGGAATTATGAGTTCCACCCAAAGTTCTTGAGGCCACTGCTGTAGCGAAACAATGCGCTGAAGTGCTAAAAATCAGCAGTCTGAGTAACATCAAATTTGCCTAACTGTTTACTCAAAGCAACAGTATCATAGAAAGGAGGACGTCTAACATTCAAATCCGCTGTACGACCAGGGATAGAATCAGTGAAGTGCATTGAGCCACGCTCGAAAAATCTACTGTGATCTTGTTCTTTTTCACGCTCACGCAATTCAAATTCACGTGTTCATTCTCTCTCTCTAAATTCAAATTCTTGTGCTCTCTCTCTCTCTTTCATCTTCAAACTCACGTTCCCTCAACTGAGCTAACTTAAGTTGCAATTCTAACGCTTCAACATTAACCGAAGGAAAGTTAAACGCAGCATCAACTGGCTTAGCAATCTGGCTACTTGATATATCAACAACAGGTTGATCAACTGACAACTTTATCATCTTTAGTTAACGGGCTAGCCATTGGAAATAAAGCATCACAAACAGTACTGTATAACTGAGCTCTACTGAACGATTTCAAATAATGGGTGTTTCTAGAGTCCGCTATCTCCCTTAATTGAACAACTGTTTTCGTCTTTAACTGAGATTCAGTAACGGAATCTATATCTTGGAGATCATCTCCTACAGTTAAATCTGACGGTAAAGATGTAGCCATGATAAAGTGTTAACGAGAGAGAACAGTGACGAAAGTCAACGTGGAGAAAAATTAATTAACCGTACTTTTCAAGAGAAAAGGGATTAAAAATTTAGCAAACCACCCAAGGAAAGAATTTAATCTAGATCACGATATCTACCATAGAGAAAGGTAAACTTACTGTAATAATAAATTAATTAACTAAAGTAAAGCATAACACAGCAAAACAACCTAACCTAAAAATTGATTAACGCGTGAAAACACTGAAAACTGACCAGCTAAAACTACAGGCAAAAGTTACTGAAAATCACTTCAAGCAGCCAACTGAGCTTCAAATTGCCAGGGGACTGACCCTGTGAGCAAGGCCTACCTGAACCTGAACCCAGCTAAACAGCACGAAGAAATACAGTACAGCTGCTCGTAAAACAGCTGACAGCTACTACGACTGCTAAAGTCAAACAACGACAGACTCTGTCGAGTGAAATAAACACCGTTAATGAATATAATTCTGCTAGAGAATTATAATTCACTAAAAATCAAATTAAACTTAAACTGTTTAAATCTCGCAAATTTAGCACATACCAGATACTAAACAATATCTAACTGTACATAACTGCAAAATTGCATAAACGAAATTGCACGCAGTAACAAACTATGAGATTCAACAAAATCAACAAACACGCACGGGTATGCACCAAGACATACGCGTGTATGATTACAATGACAGGCAAGGCGACACGCTAAGCTCTGCTGTTAACTACTAATGAACTTTGGTCTCAATGACACAACAGCTCACAACACTTCAGTTTAAAGTTTAAAAGGGGGAAAGGAAACACTAAGCCCGAAAAATTTAAACACCAAAGAATTAATAAAAGAATGTTAATCTTAAAAAGGTTTCTGTCACAGTAAAACTATAAAAGTTTTCAGAACACCAACCCAACCAAGTGAAGAAAACCAGTAACAACACGAACGAAAGGTTTCTAACTACAAGACGGAGACTAACTGTAGAATTATGAATTCAAAGTGTAACAACTAAGAATAACTACCCTAAGTTAAATTCTAGTTAGTTCCACACACACTACTATACAAATATACGAGCTGTCTGATCACGAACTAACAAAGAGACTGCAGTCTAGCAAGTAAGTAAAAATTACAAGCTGTCTGACCTGACTCAATTGAAGAACTACAGGCTAACAAGTAACAAGTACAGAGTACAGAATATTGCAAACATGCAAATTCTAACCACTCCAGTTCCACGGGTAAATCTTTTTAAAATAAAATTTTAAAAGGCCCAAAGACGAGCATCCCATATAAAGGTATGCGTGCTATTCGCCTATCTACGTAGACTCGGTCTAGGGGAACACTATACTTTTATGTTGCCTATTCACCCGATGCTCACTAAGTCACAATACTATAGTCTAAAGTGTACTTTACTATCTAAATAGTACTTAGCTTAGAAGGGGAGAAGAGGAGTCCGAAACGCGGGAAGACAACAGCTAGCTAAGAGAACCAGGAGACCATAGAGAACCTCTCTCTAGCACTGACCGGAGACGAATAAGGAAGTTAAATCGTTCCGATTCACCAAGTCAACTCTTAAGGGACAAAGGTCGTTTTTCGAACACAAGATAAAGCTTCTTGTTTAAAGGGAGAAATGACAACAAGAACCATCATACTAGTTAACAGTATGATTACGATATGGTATGGGACAGAGAAGATTGGAGAGGGTCTATTCGTATCCCGTCCCTAGTTAGAGTGGGATTGAAGGGAAGATGATTTTGAATATTAATAATAGTAGTAATAATAATAATAATAAAGATTTAATGCAGTCTGCTTCAGCAATTCTTTTAAGCCGATAGAGGACCTCGAGTAGCCGGGCGGCGATTCAGCACGTGAATCGTTTTTTTTAAACCTCAGGTTCCCAGGATAAAAAAATTAAATAATAAAATATAGTAATAGTAGTGATAATAATTAGATTTATAATAATAATATTAATACTATTATTACTATTATTATATGTAAATATCTTCGTTTAATTCAAAAGGATCTGACAACAGCTGCTAGATAATGAACACATCAAATGGAACATAATAACAGTATACACCAGTGCTGGAAAAGTACTTTACTTTTACTAACAAAATTACTTTTACTCTTTACTTTTTGACGTTTTGTCAGCACTATTACTTTTACTTTTACTTCTCGACTTTGAAAAATGAAATACTTTTACTTTTACAATTTCGAAAAAAAACTTCTAATTTTACTGCTACTTTTATGTTCTCTAAAAAATTACTTTAATCTAAAAGTACTTTTTCATGGTAGCACTGTTATCGGATAAAACGAGAGGCATTAATTAAACATCTAGTCAAGATTTAAAAAAGTTTAATTTAAATTATTTGTAATATACATAAAAGTGTCGATGATTGACAGGTAAAGACAAGGTCATTCTAGACAAGGTTTATTCCTGGTTTTGCGCTCTCTTATCCATTCTAGCGGAGGTTTATTCCTGGTTTTGTGCTCTCTCATCCATTCTAGACAAGGTTTATTCCTGGTTTAGTGCTAACCGTCGTTCTGTTAATCCCTCCAAAACTGAATACCTTTTAATTGACACTCCTTTGCAAAGAAATAAAATTACTAGTAATTATGTTAATTTTCAGAATCTTGCTCTTTAACCTTCTCGATCCGCCAAAAACCTTGGAGTCATAGTTGATGAAAACCTTGACTTTAAATCCCATATCTCTTCTGTTTGTCGCGCTTCTTTCTTTCAGATTCGTCAGATTAGGCAAAAACGTCCATCCCTTATTAGAAATTCAGCCACTATCTTTGCTAATTCTATAGTTCATTCAAAGCTCGACTACTGTAATTCATTATTATATGGGTTGCCTACTTCTTCTCCCAATCGTTTGCAGCACGTCCAAAATTCTCTTGCACGTGTTGTTTGCAAGTCCTCTCGACTTCAATTTCGCTCTTTTTCTCTACTTCGCAGTCTTCACTGGCAGGCTGTTAATCCACGCATAAAATATTAAAATAGCATTATTAACTTTCAAAACTCTGCGATTTGGAAAGCCTTCTTACTTATCAGAAGTTCTTCTTCCCTATCGTCCCTCACGTGCACTTAGTTCCACCGATGCCAATCTTCTCTCTGTTCCAAATATTCTCTCATCATTGGGCAGACGTTCATTTTCCTACGCAGCGCCCAAAATCTGGAACTCTTTACCTGATAATCTTCGCTCTTGTTTTTCTCTTTCAACATTCTCTAGAAAGCTTAAGACTTACCTTTTCCCACCATAGACATAATCAATCTACGCTGACCATTTTTTGATCACCGGACTGGCTTTCGTTTAGGACTTTACTTCTCCTCAGCACATTTCTTTTGCAGATTGGTCTGGGTGAATTGATCTGTAGTGATGTGTGCTGTTGGGGACGTCCCTGACATTATCCCTGGATGAGGAAACGGACGTTAAACCTTTATTATTATTTATTATTTTTTAATCTATGAAACGTCACTTTGGTCAATAAGAGCAAAGGCGCTAGTCTGAAATATAATTACACCGCTATGTCAGACGGTCTGAGCGACGCATTCAATTGATTAGTAATAATTAATAATAGACCTATGCCGTCTTTCAACTTTCAATGATTCACGCACGTAATTCTTTGAAACCAGTGCTTTTTGAACACATTATAGTGAAATGATCAACTACATTGATATCTATCTCTTTTTATACCACATATTATATCCGTTAGGAAAATTTGTCCATTTTTCCGTATAACCAGTTCAGTGAATGTCCGAGATTTTACTCTCAGATCAGCTCGGCTGGGATTCGAACCCACAAGGGTTCAATTCACCCCAGGTTCTGTCATTTAAAACTTCATGACGTTATCTACACCTCTAACCATAGCGCTATTGAGACATTCAAAATCAAATTAGATCAAAGACATTGATCTAGTGATCCACTAGATCAAAGGCATGGTGTTGATTGCTATAAAATTGCAATTAACAGTTATATTCTGATATATATATATACAGCTAGAATCTGTTAAATTCTATTCAAACGTGTATCTACATGTATATGCTTATATATAGAATTTAAAATTGAAAACAAAATCGGCGCTATAAGTAATAATGAAAACTAAATAGGCCCTAAGTAACATTATAATAATATATAAATTATTAATGTGTAGAATATAAGGCTTCTGTTTAAGATGTCTAATGTAATTGTAGTTACTAGTTGGGTTTATTTTATATAGATTTATTCAGTAGTGCGAGCTTTTTGTAGTATATATTAAGAGTATTGAGTGTAGACTGTATAGTAATTAAGTATTACTAATTTGCAATAGGGTATAGGCTAAATATAATTTACATTTTATAAATAATGTAAATATATTATTGGATTTGGATACTGAAACTTACCTTCTGTTATTTTCTTCCTTGTTTTATTGTGTTATTGAATTACGTTAATTGTGCCAACTTGGCGCAAGGTAATTCAATAATATATTAGCAAAGAAATATTCAAATGACGTGCTGTATTGCAATATACGCAGTATAGTACATATACTATACTGCGATATAGTTTGAGATTTACTTCCACAAATGTAATTTTTTTATTAGCATATTCCTGATGAATATATCAATGCGTTGCTATATTTTAGAAACAATTGTTCTTCGTAATTAGAAAAAATACTTTTACTTTTTGATACCGGTAAATAAATACTTTTACTTTTACTTTTTGATACCGGTAAATAAATACTTTTACTTTTTAATTACTAAAAATAAGTACTTTTACTTTTTACTTTTGAAAAAAAAATTACTTCAACTTTTACTTTTGGATTCCCAAAAATAAATATTTTTACTTTTACTTTTTAGTCACATAAATTAAAGTACTTTTCCAGCACTGGTATATACTATATGAGAAAATAAGGTCACTGTAATGCAAATACAAACAATGCAGTTTAAACATCTAGATTAAATTAGCTATAGTTGCATCACTTGGTACCATGCCGGTGATAAAGTTTTTATCGCTGAAGGAGTTATGCTTAGTTGGTATTCCTTAGCTTCTTTTAGCAACTTTTCTTCGGGTTAGGTATGAATTTTGGCTTATTGGGGGCAAATGCGGAGCCATCAAGTGGTCAGGATTTTAACTGACTGCCCTAAATGGCTTTTTTCAACTGACGGGCAGAGATCCTCAAAATTTAGCTCTTTTTAAATAGAAATCGGACCTTTTTAAACAATAGAAAATGCTTATGTATTTGCTTAGGAACACACCGATTACTATGGCCTAAATTGTACCAATTAGCTTCCATACATTATTGAAAAGAGTTCAAAAAGAATTAAAATAAGTGTTAAGGAAGTTTTGCTGTATAATATAGATAGATAAAGCTGTAAAGCCGATGCTAAAGTCAATTTCGTCTTTCGAAAGTGATATCAGTGACGGACCAGCCTAGATTTTGAAGTCACGCATGGTCGGATATCTTACACGGTGATATGATATGGATAGTATTATATTTTAAATTCTGTGCTAACTTTTTATTCTTTCTTTTTCGGGAAAATTATATAAATTAGGCTTATATAATATTAATGAATGGCTAAAAATATGTTTTGCACATTGTTGTCAAGAAGTTTGGTATGTATTTACTTCTTCAGGTGCAGAATGTAAGAGAAAATGGAAAAACATAAGAGACGGCTTCGTACGATCACTTAAAGAGCAGCAAACACGCAGTGGTGGCGCTTTTGTCAAGAAATATCGCTATCATAAACAAATGCAATTCATTATTCCAACGTTACAGATCAGAAGGTTATAAAGTTTTTATAAATTTTCTTACAGTTAAGTTTAATATACATGCACTCTCTCTCTCTCTCTCTCTCTCTCTCTCTCTCTCTCTCTCTCTCTCTCTCTCATAGAGTCTTTCTAAGTGACAGTCTCAGATACTTATTTCCATTTACATTCTTCTTTCATGCTCCATTAAAAACTCTATCGATTAACGAGTTAATCCTTTCATAAAGGTCTATGCTTTACCCACTTTACTCAAACTGTAATGAACCTGAAAAAAATATTACTTCAGAGGTGGTTTTTCCTTATACCTTTCCAGAGCTTTTGCTCTGTCTGCTCTTTCGACACGTGCTGTTTATTTCAGTGGCCCGGACACAACGCTTTGAATATTAGAGAAGTAAATGACTAAATTGATAACTAAGACGCTATTTTATATTGCCTATCATGCTATGTCTGCCATTTAAGAGTGGAAAAAGTATTTCATGGTGAGATGTGTCCCCTTTAGTCCACTGAGCGTGCCTTAACTCAGAATTCGTAATGATCTTAGCTTAGCGTTAAACTCTCAAAAGGTATCCGCTCTTGCGCTAACCTTTCGGCTACCTTCGACACCATTGATAATTTACATCATAACATTCTCATCAGTAGATTTAAAACTTTTTTTGGTATCTCTGACTGCTTTTTCTATGATATCCTCTTATCTCTCTGGTCGCATTCAATCTGTCATTATTGATAATGAACAACCTTGAACGACCTCATCTTCGTGGTGTGTCCCAAGGATCTGTACTCGGACCTTTACTTTCTTCTCTCTACACTACGGCACTTAGTTATGTTTTAGGCAATGTTTTAATAAAGTTTCACTTCTATGCGGATGATACTCAGCTCTAGATCTCATTTGTAGCTCAGATTCTGATTTGAAATTGAACACCTTTCATCTGTTCTTGACTAAATTGTTCATGGCTTTGTTGCAATCATCTTTCTCACAATCCTTCTAAAACCGAAAATCTTTTATTCAGCACCCCCAGCAAAGAACCAAAGTTTGCCAATTCCTCCATCTATTCTTAAAATCTTGCTCTCACTCCTACTCCCAAGGCTAAAAACCTTGGTGTCATATTTGATGAAAACTTTGATTTCAAGTCTCATATCTCATCTGTCAGTCATTCGTCATTCTTTCAGATCCGTCAAATCGGATAGATACGATCATCTCTTGATAAAAATTCATCCATAATTCTTGCTAACTCAGAGTTCTTTCTACACTTCACTACTGTAATTCATTGCTATATGGCCTACCTTCTACTTCTTTCGTGCCTTTGCAACGCTTTCAGAATTCTCTTGCACGTGTTGTCTGTCGATCCTCAAGGCATCAGGCCACCTCTAGTTCCTTGCTTAAGACTTAAATGCTTCATTGGTTTCCTGTGGTTCAAAAAGTATTTATAAATTTGCTCTGTTAACTTTCAAACTACTTATCTTTGGTAAACCTTCTTACCTTTCTGATCTCCTGGCTGGATCCAGTGGCGAAGTTGGTAAGATACCTGACCGCGGATCAGTTTGTGCGGGGTTCAAATCCTGGGCTCGTCCGTCACTGACATTGCTTTCGAGTGAGGAAACTGACGTTAACCTTAGCTTTACCTTTAGCTTTCCTACTCCAATGCCAACTTTCTCGTAAGCCTCATTGTTTCGATGTCAAACTGCTCAAAATTCCTAATTTTATCGCTTTATTATTAGGTATACAGACGTTCATTTTCTTTCTCAGCTCCTACTGTTTGGAACTCTCTGCCTTCGGCTCTTCGCTCGTGTTTCATGTTTCATTACTTAAGCTTCAGACTTAAATTTTTCCCACCGTAGACATAATCTATCTACCGTGACCATTTTTCATCACCGGACTGGCTTTCGTTTAGGACCTTACTCCTCAGCGCATTTCTTTTGCAGATTGGTTTGGATGTTATGATGTTGATTGTTATGTAATTGATCTGTAGTGATGTGTGCTGTGGGGACGTCCCTGCCATCATCCTTGGATGATGAAACCTTTATTATTATTTTATTACTTCCACTTTGAACGTAGGTTGAAAACACATTTCTTCCCGCCGTGGATTTTTTCATCTTGTCTGACTGATTTTTGATCACGGGGCCGGCGCCGTTTAGGATCTTTTTATTTCTCTTCAGCACGTTTTTTCAGATCGTTTGAGGTAAATCGTCGATTTGTAGTAACATGTGATAGGGTGACATTGACATCATCCTTCTATGAGGAAACGGACGTTAAACCTTTATTATTTATTATTATTATTATTATAAAGCGCCGCTCTATGCTAAATGCCACAGTAGTGCGGAATGGACTGTGAAGGTCA
Source organism: Enchytraeus crypticus (assembly GCA_905160935.1). NCBI lineage: Eukaryota > Metazoa > Annelida > Clitellata > Enchytraeida > Enchytraeidae > Enchytraeus > Enchytraeus crypticus. The sequence goes on along the minus strand of CAJHZI010000200.1, from coordinate 143,594 downwards.
AGTAGCGTGGTATAATGCCACAATTGGTGTAGCGTCTAGAACTCTGAAAATGTGCAATATTAGCAACAAATTGGTCTGAATAGAGAAATCTTCACCACGGGGCTACAAGTTGTGGCATGATAATAGATATGGCATGAGGAAGCGATCACATTGGTGATCGTTGGAGGATCACAAACTACGGGGTCAAATCACTGACTATCGACAAGCATGTTAGCAATCGTCACAATCATGTTTTAAAGATAGGAAACTATGTAAACTGTATGAAACTATGAAACTATGTAAACTATTCAACTGAAGCCTTCAGCCTCAATTACAAGAAGTAGTAAGATTTATCAAAATGAATGTGAGGATGAGTTTGAATCTTGAGGGGATCGGGGATAGATTGGCTCAATCGAGATTGAAATGGTATTGGCATATTTTGAGAAAGGCAGATGAGGATGTAGTAAAGAGAGTTTGGAGGGAGGAGCTGGATGTTAACCTAGAGAGAGGTAGACCACAATGGACGTGGGATGCGGTAATTAAGAAGAACATGAAAAATATGGGATTGATTGATGATATGGTGGGGGACAGAGACGACTGGAAAAGGTCTATTCGTATCCCGACCCTAGTTAAACTGGGATTTAAGATGATGCTGATGAGTAAGATATATCAAAACATCATTTTTTTACATTGCAAGTAAATTGTATATGCAGAGTCCAGCGTTTCCATTATATAAACAGAACATCATCATCATCACGATCTTCTCTTGAATCCGAGTTTAGCTAGGGTTGGGATGCCAATGGACCTTTGCCATTCCTCACTGTCGCATACCATATCATCCTGGGCTCGCCCGTCACCGACATCGCTTTCGAGTGAGGAAATTGACGTTAACATTAGCTTTACCAGCTTTACGATCAATCCCCTATTTTTTCATTTCTTTTAATCATAGCATCCCACGTCAGTTGTGACCTCTCTCTAAACTTAACTGCCATCTCCACACTTCAAACTGTCTTCACTATATCCTCCTCTGCCTTTCTCACTTTACGACCGTGCTGTCTCAATCTCGACTTAGCCAACCTACCTCCTCGACATTTAAATTTATTCTCGCATATTCAGTTCTTAAGCAACTTACCCCCTCGACATTTAAATTCATTCTCGCATACTCAGTTTCCAATTTTATCCTTACTACCTGTAAGGACACATTAAACGCAACATTCTCATCTCTGCCGAATGCAGTCTCTTCTCCTGTTCCCTTTTCCTGTTCCTGTTTTTTTGTTCCATGGTGTACTGGCCTTCCACCGAACTACAGAATTTACCGTTCAGTCCTTAGTTTCACCCCTAGACTTTATCTCTATTTATCCCCTCACCTTCCATCTACTCTCCGAATGCTCTGTTTTTCGATGTTCACCCGCCGCCCTTTACTTTCTATTGCCCGTCTCGCATCTGTTAACAGCTCACTTGCTTTCTCTACTGTATCTCCAACTATCACCAAATCATCTGCAAAGAGCATGGGCCACTTAATAACTCCCTAACTAAGAAACTCATCCATAATGAAAATAAATTAATACGGACTAACGGTTGATCCTTGGTGTACCCTAATCTTTACTTCAAAATTCCCCGAATGTCCACTCTCCACTCTCATGCCAGTCCTCACCCTGTTGGACATGTCTTTGATTACCTCAACATACCTCCTGTTTACTTTCGCCTTCCTCTGAACCTCCCAAACCAACTCTTTCGGCACCCTATCATAAGCCTCTTCTATGACAACTAATACCATCTGCAGCTTCCTTCTCCTTTTCCTATCCATCATTTGTCTCATCATATAGATCAGTACTGTTGTCGACCTTCCAGGCATAAACTTCTTCTGCCATCCTGTCCCCCATAACATCTTGTAAAACAGGTGTCTTAACCACTCCACCGCTCTCACACCTACTATCTTCACACTTCCACCGGGATACCATGCAACCCTCATCGGTTTATCGTTCTACATTTTGTTCAATGTCGTCTTAACCTCTTCAACTGTTAAATTTTGTAAATTCAAATCCTTAACTCCTTCGCCGCCTACTTCATCTTCATGGTCCTCATTAACCCCCTCATTTAACAAATGACAAAAATACTCTCCCCAACGTTCCACATATCTTTATCTTCTATTAACACTTTCCCATTATTTTCCTTTGTTCATTCCACATCTCGACATCCCTTCTTTACTTCTCCCTTTGCCTAGCCACTTTATAAATTTTTTCGCCATCTTTACTATCTAATCTTTGGTAGAAGTCATCATATTTTCTGGCATTTTGCGAATGCCACCACTCTCTTGCTGTCTCTTTAATTCCCCGTTATTTTTCCTTAATTATTCAGTCCTATTATTCCTCCAGTTCTTAAGTGCCTTCTTTTTCTTCTGCCGCAGTCCCTCATGTACATCCTCACAACCAAACTTCTTTAACCACATTTGTTCTACCTCCCTTCACTGCATCTAACACTTTCCTACAACATTTTCTAACTTTATCTGACATTTTAACCCACATTATATCCCACTTTATCGGACATTATAAGCTGATCCACCTAAAGTTCATTCAGTTTCAGCCTCCAACTGTGACTTCAATTCTGCTTCGTTTTCATTTAATTTTCCTCAGTTGACCCTCTCCATTCATGCTTTTCTTTTTCTGATCTTCATACACCGTTTTTCATGCTTTTCTGATTTTCTGATCATCCCACACCAAATCTGTAACTATTAGTTTATGTTGTTGTTCTTCCCAGTCTCCTCTAATAACTTTGCAATTTATATTTGTCTTCCCTCCGTGTTAACAAAAAATCTATTTGCGATTGCCCTTAGTTCGCTACATACGTCACAAGACGCAGTTTTTTTCAGAGTAATACATATAATGCGCTACTGCTGCTTCCAGTATTTGCAATACTCTGCTTGTTATTCTCCCATACCGCATCCCACCATGCACAACCATCAAAAATATTCCATTCCATATTTACCGACATGCCCATTTAACTCTCTTCTATCGATCAATCCTTCTCCTACGCCACACTCACTCAACACTTCATCAACTATTGGAAACAGAATATATTTTGATAAATGTCATTTAAATAAAACTGTATACAATCCTGTACCTATGACCATTGGCAATGCACATATATAGTTATAAAATACTGCACAAATAAAAATATTACAAAAGTGATTTAAAATATAAAATTTGTGTTAAGACAATCAAATTGATAAAATTTAAAATTGTGCCATATTTTGTGTCCGTAAACACCTAGAACTAGCCAAAAACAAAATATTTATTAAGTGTTTTCCTTTCTTAAACGCTTTTCATCTTGTTAAATTTCTTAAGATAGCGGAGTAATATGTAATAGATTTCATGTTCCAAATGGAACGTTGGGCTGTAAAAGGCTATAATCATTTGTTGCATCATCATTTCCTCTAACTTCTGTGTTTTTATCAATTTTATAGACTTCTGAGATCATATGTAATTTATCTGCATCAATGTAGGATATTTCTTGGACTTTGTGGTGCTTGATATTTGCTATATGTATTTTGTTGTATATTGCCTATTTAGCTCTAGTCTATGTTATTAACTATAGTCATGTAATTTTGCAAAATATAGAGATGCCATTGTATCTTGGTATTATACTGTACGCTAAAATTTATACATTGTAACTTTGTCTGAGTACTTGATCATCTCCATTAGTCTCTGTTGCATTTTTTAACGTTTCAAATTTCCGATATCGGACTTGTATTGCGACCACCTTTCAGAGACGTACAAGAATGAGATCCATTTTAAAATTGTTCCCCGTGTTGTGCTCGGGTGTGGTTGGACCACTGTAGAAGAGGGCAACGCAAACAATCTGCTGCGTGGACGTAAGAGGCGACTAAGTTAGGAGCTGCGGATGGCTAGAGGGGACCCACCTCAGCATGAAATATTTTCCCCAGGATTAAATGATAATTAATCCATATAACTGAGGAAGGCAACGAGAAACCATATTCAGAACCCATACTTTTCCCAAGCTATAGGCTACATAAGGTATGGATAAGGCATAGACGGGCTTAACTTGTGATCTAAGGAGTGCTTTTATGGAGCAAGAAAATAGACTTTGAGTATGAATGTGTACCTTAAACCTGCCACTAAGCAATGCACTGAAGAAGCAGAGGAAGATTTAATATAAAGAATTTAAAGAAGAAGATTTAATATAAAGAATTCTTCCAATTCTTTCGTGGTAGAGCTCTCATCATGCCAAAGGCTACGTTCGTTTGTGTATAATTCCCAATATACATGTATAGGCTAAATAGGATTGCTCAGAATTTTTTGGGAAAACAGGATTGTTTTGATCAAATGGATTGTTATCTCAGGGAATGATGACCCTGCCCAGTAAATGTTAGTCGAAGCTGAGGAAGGCATTCTGGACCCATCTTGTCATAAGCAGAGTCTCCAAGAATAATGGTATATCAAAAGGAATGTTATAGATGATTTAAGGACAAAAGGAATGTTATAGATGATTTAAGGATCCACTCTTAAGTAGACATGAAGAGGAAAACGGAATATAGAAACGAGTAATAGAAGCGTTATATACCATGGACCTGCCAGTAGGAAGTGCACTAAGAGAGAGATAGAGAGAGAGAGAAAGAGAGAGAGAGAGCCTAAATAGAGTTCAGAAATAGGTTAAAGAATAATATAGGTTAGGGTTAATAATGGTTAATAAAGGTTAATGAATGTCCTTTGAAAGGATTAACACGTTAATCATTGGGGCGCCCTTTATGGAGCGTGAAAGCAGAACTTATATGTGCATTGAAGCTGCCTCGTGGCAGAAGCGTTGTTATTCAAATTATATTACTGTAATTATAATACTGTATAATTGCAGATCGGCAACAAGTCTGCCTGAACTGTCACTGGATGATGAATGCAAGGTTTCAACTGTTTCTCAACTGACGGAACAGCCTGAAGACAGTTCATGTTCCTCACACAGTCAGCAGTCAACATCAGCCTATCCTGTGTCAGTGCTGCCGAGCAGGAGAAAGAGAATGAGATCACTGGACGGCTCGTCTCGTGCTGCAGTCGATCTGTTGACTTGTCGAGTTGACAGCCCGGGCTGTCTGACGCCGTGTTGTCACGCTGCTCATCTTAGAAAGAGAAACAAGAGCGACGATAAGGAGACTGACACAGAATTCTTGCAAAAACGTACCAAGTGCGTTCTAGAGCATCAAGACAACAGAGATATTGAGAGGCTGCAGTTGTCAAAGATGATAAAAATGAATGAGAAGCGAGACGCTGTGGATTTGTTCTACATGAGCATGGCCGAGACTCACAAAACTCTGCCTGCTGTCATGCAGCTGGAGCTCCAGATGCAAGTCTTCAAGTGTGTCAATGAAACGAAGATTCGACATCTCAAGCAACAATCAGCGGCTGCAACTGAAGAAAATTCTAACGCAGCGTGTAATTGTCATTTCCAAGCGCAAACCACTACGACTACGACAGAGTTATCAACAGTAACGACTTTAACACCGAGCCCGTCAGAATGCTCTCAAAGCGCTACTAATCATCTCAGTGTGACTTTATCATCCGAATCGCAAACAGAATTGATCTAGATTTTAAATTTTTAACTTGGCAATTTTACGATTGTGTGAATTTTCAATTTTAAAGTTTATGTACGCTTAAAAAATTCGTTATTGGTGTCAAAAAGCACAGATTCATTACTCCTTGACTTGTTCATTAATTTTCAGTTCTATGAAGTTTGTTAGTATATCGATGGCAGCTTTCATTCCTTAATGAAATTTTTGTTTTTTATCTTTTAGAGAGAGATAGAGAGAGAGAGAGCGAGATCATATAGCAATACAATAGAATACTAAATTTATGACACTCATATGAAAAGAGGGCTTTAGAAGTTAAAAGATGTAAAAAATTGTTGTTGAATTTAAATTAGTATTGATAGAAATCATCCACTAAAATATGTTTCTTTGGGTGTGAAATAATTATTAATACCTTTAGTTTTTGGCCGTAATCTCGATACTTTTCTATATGTACAGTTGGCATCCTTTATCTAGTTAGTTTTTCGATGAAAGTCTAGATCTCTAATGTTATTCTTACAACTGCGTCAGAATGTTGAATGTCCCTAGTTGACTTACTTGACTAACAGGAATAAGTAGGCCTATCGTTGAAACCGCTGACGGGAAATGTGAGACTGAAATATGCACAAGCAAAAGCGGCCTTTGGTAATAGGAAAGAACCTTCAACAAAAAGTCTAAAGAAAGACATAAAGATAAAGATAGTGAAAACTGTATTTTGGACCACGCTATTGTATAGATGTGAAACATGCACCTTAAGGAAGGAAGATATTAGGAAACTAGAGGCTTTGGAATTGTGGATTTGAAGAAGAATAGAGATGATTAACTGGAATCAAAAGGTTACAAAAGAGGAAGTTCTGGAGAGAATTGGTACGGATAAATGTATTAAGAAATAGGAAGAAAAGTTGGATAGGACACAGCCTATATATGGTGTAACGGTATATGGCGTTACGGTTTGAGTGTTCGCCTCGGATACAAGTGGCCTGGGTTCAAAGCCCAGATCAGTCAAAAAATTATGGATATCCCATTAATTGGACCCATTGAAGGTTAATCTTGTATCGGAGCTTGCTGCCGATTCGCGCTATCAATAGCAAAGATATGATTAGTCATGGAAAGAATTAATAATAACCTGCCAGGAACCTGTAAAGCGTTCTCGAAGACCGGACACCGGCCATGACGCCGCTGTAGAAATTGTCGGAAGTTTTTTTTTATTATTATTATCCTAAGGGGTAAGGTCTAGTAATAGAAGTCATAGAAGGTTGAATGGAAGGGAATAGAGGCAGAGGCAGGCCGAAATTAGGTATGTTGATGATTTAAAGACCCACTCATACCATGTGCACTAAGAGAGAGAGCGACCAGAAAATGAGAACATTGTGGTTAAGCTTACGTCAACGTCTCTGAAGTCCTGTTTGTAGCCTATATTACATCAGAAATCAATTCAGTATCCACGTACAATTTTCCTTACGCATTAAAGAGATATAACCTAATAACTAATAAAGAGCTATAACTATAAAGAGCTAATGCAATACAGTAGTCTAATCTTGTGTTGCCTTGTGTGTCGTTGTTTAATCGGTCATCCTGTTGCAGTAGAGAGTCCGGAGAACAGAGCTCAGAACAAACATACAGTCTATATCGTAGTCTCATTTTAATATACTGGTGTGAATTTGGAAGTGGGCTCAAAAAAATTTTTTTACTTGAGGAGCAAAATATAAAGGATTTTTCTATAAGACTGTGCTTAAAATAGCTATGGGTACTTAAAAGTGCATTGAACCTTTTTTGCCGAATAAAAATAAAGTGATATATTTATGGAGGTTGTATACTAAAAGGCTTAACGTCAGTTTCCTTTTATAATAGCATGTCAATGGCTGGGAAAGCACTGGATTGGATCCCTGCACCTATTGATCCGCTGTAGAACAACCTTCCAACAAGCTACCGGCTCAGCCAGTAAGCGAGGTGGAACTGAGACGGGGGGAGGGCGGGGGTAAAATGCCGTTTACTGGTAGGACAAATTCTCAGACTGGGGAGGGGGTCCACCAAGTTTGCATATAGAGGGGCCAAGGAAACTTAGTCAATCAACCAGTGTGGGGTAGTAAATCAGTGTTAATCAATCAATAACAATCAATCACTGCTGGCAAGATAATGATTCGTCACTAGATCAGCCTTAGATCAGTCTGAAATCTTCTGTCTCTCATTAGTTTCATTGACATGCCAAATATTCATAACGCGTACATACGATAAATACATTATTACTATGACAGACAGATAAAATATTGCCGTCTACATAAAACCAAGTCTAGCAATGACAGGTGAAAGTGCACCTTCGCCACTTCTGATGTCAAACACTCTAATAGATGCGACTGAACAATCGGTTTCGCTAGGGGCAGAGTTGCCAGGCTGTTGTTGTTGCTGCTGGTTGAGTGAAGGCACTGTGATGTCGAGTGATGGCACTGCGATGTCGAGTGATGGCACTGCTATTATACCGGTCGATGTGTTTGAGCTCGCGACTATGCTACTCGATTCAGTAGTCTGAGAAATTGTAGCAAATGCTTTGACATCGGTCTTTTCCGAATGTAGCTGGGAAACTGATGAATTATAAGTAAATACTTTTTCAACAACTCCGCCAGTCTGTAACCTGTCAGTTATAAACGATTCTACATCAGACTTATATGTAAGATTAGGTATCCCGAGCGACGATTCGACGGGGACAGGTTTTTGAAGACATGTGACGTAGACCTCAGGCACTATCAGCGACGAGCCGGGACGAGAGACATCGACGCCGCTATTAATTACCACGTGATCCTTCAGTGTCTTGATAGAGAAGTCACTCGCAAAGCACAGACCTTCAACACGTACGAAATTATTCACAAGGCTTGGTTTGGTCACCTGTAATATAGCATCATCATCATTGTCCTCGTGGTCCTCTTCATCTTCATTATCATCAACATTATCATCATTATCATCATAATCATAGTCATCGTCATAATAATAATAATCATCATCATCATTCTCACCATTATCATCATCTTCATCATCATCTTATCATCATTCCTTTGAGTCCTAGATTAGCTCTGGATACCAATAGAAACTTGTCAGTTCGTTTTAGAAGATTTTGTAGCAATTGCTGGAGCCTAGACGCTCATCAACTCAATGTCCTTTCTGATGTTGGTTTGGGTCTTAGTGTTTTGTCGCTTTTTAAGACAAGTTCAGTCTAAGGTTGGTCTATTGTTCCGCAACCCGGACACAACACGGGTATTTTAGCTTAATAATTCACTCGGTACTCTATAAGCCAGGTCTTACTAGTCATGACTAGTAGTGGATCGGATCAATCACAATGGGCTTCTGACGCAAATTACAAGCACAATTTACTTATTTCAAATTACTGTATGATGTGAATTAGTTCTCTTTAAGTTCTAATAAACAGCATATCTAGTACTGCCGGATTCCTTCGAATCCGGAGTCCAGGGGCGGTTCTGGCTTATGCAAAATGGGGTGGCCAGAAGGGTGGCAAGCAACATTTAGCGGGGCACATATAAGGCATTTTTCGGAGGGGGCGCTATCAAATCCCCTCCCCGAACGGGGAATTGTTTGAAATTATAGTCATGAAACCGTATATTTTCTGAGCATCTTATAATAAATACAGGGGATTATTTTTCTTTTTGGAATTTGTCATTAGTAAATCTTTTCTATTATATTATATATATATATATATATATATATATATATATATATATATATATATATATATATTATATTATATATTTATCATCATCACATCTGTCTAAATTAGCATATAAAATGATTGCGTGCATGCAGTCCCGGGCCACATCCAACTATGATGTTTTAAAAATGATACTAAACAAATAGCTACACCAATTATAGTAGAAATTTGTAAACTTAAACGTTTTAAATTCGCATTAAAAGGAAACATTTGTAATTATCCCAAATCATGACATCGAACAAGCATAAACTGAACGAAACCTTCATTACATAGCCTACTTTATATAGGAATTACATCAATATATTTATTGTCATTGCGGACATTAGGCCTAAATGCTAGAAATAAAGAAAATGATTACTTAGCTGTATTGCTAAAACTTTATAAAACAATCTAGCGACTATGGTTCATTCAGATGAAGCCGAAAACTGAATGAGAAGTATAATGAACAATCTACCGACTAGAAGACTCCCAGCAAGATAGAGAGCGTTCTTAATACGGGTTAATAAATGTGTTCATTGTTTTATCACACCCTTTGAAGTCGACCTAAGTTAGACTTCAAGTTAACGTCGATGACCTTAATATGCATTATATAGATTACTACATTGTAACAAATTAACGTCTAAACAACTTTCAACTTCGTACCGGGAGATTTTGCACTCAAATATAAGATTAGGATGTTTTACGCGAGTTGGAGAGTTGATTGTGGAAGTCTTTAGTAAAATCAAACAGCTTTATAATTCGAAGGAAGCAGCATTGTAAAACAATTAGACAATTTGCACTGAAACTACTACAACCGATTCGTTGTTCGGCCGTTGTCTCAATTAAAGTTTTACTTTACTTAATCAGGCTTCTCCTATGCTGCACCGCAGATCAGAAATTCTCCTTCATCTACTTTTTGGAAGTCTTCGTTTGAATCACATCGGTGACATCGACCTCAGCTTTCCTATGAGCAGTTCTATAGGCAGTTGAAGACCCATCTTTTCCGTCTCTCTTTTCCATCCAGTGACTATGAGTTGCGACCAGAACGCAAGCCTCCTTTTCTTTAATTTCCTTTATATTTGAACTGATTTTTTGGATTTTGTCATTTGCACCGTTTTGGACCTTCTTTTTGCACACCGGCTGGGATTTGTCTCAATATTGCTCGATGTTGTCATTGGCGACAATAGAACTCTAATTGTTGTTATGTTATGTTTATGAGCTTCATTGCAGAAAAGCTACTCTTGCACGAGGCAGCACTTGCAGGGAGGACGGCTGCAATCTTTGCTAAGCTAAATGTCTCATGTAACGCTTCTGCGGATTCTACGGTTCTAAAAAGCAATTTTAAATCAAGTAGATTGATAAGTGTGTGAGAATCTGATCTATTCGATCTTAGCTTCGTTGAGTTGCAACATTCGGCTAGGCTAATGAAGCTCATTGTGAAGGTGTACCACATAAGTTCTAGCTCAGCAGCCCTTCAATTTTAAACATTGAGTGGGCTCGGGCAGAGTGCGAGGCTGCGCATAAGTTATATGATACCTCTCACTGATGTCGGGTTGTGATGATTTGGCTTAAATTAAATTCCCTGTTAGATTGTCGTTATTAAAGTGCGTCACACTTTAATCAAGCATCTACAACAAGCATCGTCTTAACTGGGTATCTGATGCCCCTGATCCAGCACTGTTATGTTATAGTAATCAGCAATAAAAATCAATATTTTTGTTGACCATTTTCTGGGGTGGCCAGCCATTCATTTAGGGTGGCCGTGGCCACCCCAGGCCACCCCTCAGAACCGCCACTGCTCAAGTCTCGTTGGTTGATGTTCTCCCTCCTATCATCTGCACAAGGCAGGCTCTAGATACATACACTCAAAAACTACTTTCAAGCTCTAGAAATAGAACGCAATCTATCAACAAGTTAATCTTTCAAATTGGCAATATATTATCCAAAAATTAATACAAATGTAGAATAGCATATAGGTTGAGCTTGTTGGCAAGTTATTCGGGAGCGAATCAGTAGTTGCAGGTATCAAATTCAGTGCTCTTCCTGTCACTGATACACTATTCGAGCAGGAAACTGATGTTAAGCTTCGCTTTAGCTCTTTATCTTTAAATAACTCTACGTAGTATATCTCACACTACCTGGGCTACAACAGAACTTGTTTCCACTGAGAGCCCCAACCTCTGACACAACTCTTCATGTACGGCCTGTAGAAACACTGCCGGGTTGTTGAACAGAGACAAGTCAAACACTGCGTCACTCAAATCCTCCCCAGACAAATATTCACGGAGTTTCTTTGATTTATGATCTATCAAGTTTAACCACTGCTCCACCTTTATACTCTCGCTGTTTGAAGAGGCATACCACTTATCCGGTATTCCACTAGTTGTTAAAGCTTCAAATAACTCAATCATTTCAGCGGAAAAAACAATTCGACCCATCACGTGCTGAATAAATCGGTTAACCTGACCCAGAATCATGATCAGATGTGAGCGTAATTCATGAGTTTCAACAAGCAGGAAAGATTTTAGAGGCTCAGAGGATGAGGGCGTGGTCTGATAGGCAGATGGGATAATTGCGAGGCATTGTTGAATAGACGTAAACAAGAGGTCAAGATAATCAGAGATCATCACTTGCTGAATTACCTTGAGATCTCGTGACCTTGAAATCTCGAGTGGCTGAGACAACTGGCGCATTACTGAGTTGATGAGACTGAAAGTTATAGAAAAGACAAAAGCTCTTAAGTAAAGTCAAAACTACTTACGCACACTATCTCTCTCCTCTCTGTCTCTCTCTCTCTCTCTCTCTCTCTGTCTCTCTCTCTCTCTCTCTCTATCTCTCTCTCTCTTATGGCGTACTACAGGTATAGATAAATCGCAGTTTAAACCTCAACAGTGCTTTAATCAACGTAATAGCCACAATTCGGTGATACGTAAGCTTAATTCACAATTTAGAAGTTGCACCTCTGTTTTCTGAGATTTAACTCGCGAAGTTGTAATACCACGGTATAAAATTAACATTGTACTAATTATAGGCAATATATATACATATAATATATATATATATATATATATATATATATATATATATATATATATATATATATACAGACTGCGCATGAAAAAATAACCCCCTAGCAAAATTACGATAGTGCAATCAATTTTCGATATTTCGCCTTAAAATTTTAACCATTTATAGTGGAGGAATTTTACCATTCGCTCTCCAAATTTTATGGAAATATTTTACTTAGGGCTGGAGTTATCCAAGTTTAACAGTAGAAATTGATTTTTACAAATGATCTGGATATTATGATTGAAGTTAGATAATTGTCACATCCAAATTAGCTTCCGCACGACAAAGTAAACACACCAATGACGTCAAGCTAATAGACTAATGACGTCAAACTGCTGGGCTGAGACCTGGCTCAAATCAGCTAATAAATTTTGAGAAATCTACTTTTGGCTTCTTAAGCTCTGAGGTAGATTTTACAATCATTGAATCAGGCTAACAATAATCTAAATTCTCAAGTTGTACAATATAGCCAAGAATTCATAAAAAAGGATGAGTGGCCTCCTAATTCTGCAGATTTTAATCCACTTGATTTTTATGTATGGGGAACCATGTTGGAAAAGTTTCGTGCTTTCAAACCCAAACCCAGAAACGCAACGGAATTAAAGGCTGTTCTTTGAGAGATCTGGAAAGACCTAACACTGTCAATTGACAGTGCAATTTTTCAGTAAGTAAAAGACTTTTGGCCGGCATCAAAGCCCAGAGCGCTCATTTCGAGCAAACATTGCAGCAAAATATCAGAGTCATCATCATCTAACTGCCCTTTTCAGGGCCAGCACTTTTTCAAAAATGAATTGATTCTAATTGACGCTTTACGTTGCGTGTTAAATGAAAGAAATCAAATATTTCGCTAAACTTCGATAACTCGGGTTCCTTTAAAAATACTTTTACAAAATTTGGTCAGCTTGTGACTAAATTCCTCCATAAGAGAACTCCAAAATTTTAAGGCGAAATATCAAGAATTGACTAGGCTATCGTAATTTTGCTAAAGGGTTATTGTTTAATGCGCAGCCTGTATATATATATATATATATATATATATATATATATATATATATATATATACATTATATATATAATATATATATATATATATATATATACATGCATATATATATATATATATATATATATATATATATATATATATATTATATTATATGTATATATATTGCCTATAATTATTACAATGTTATATATATATATATATATATATATATATATATATATATATATAATTATTGGCTGGAGCCAGTGGGGTTATCAGAAAGATACTCGACCGCGGATCAATATGTTCGGGGTTCAAATCCTGGGCTTTCCCGTCACTGACATCGCTTTCGAGTGAGGAAACTGACGTTGACCTTAGCTTTATATAATTATAATAATAATAAAGGCTTAACGTCCGATTCCTCATACAAGGATGATGTCAGGGACGTCCCCCCATCACATGTCACTACAAATCGATTCACCCCAAACGATCTGAAAAAAGACACGTGCTGAAGATAAATAAAAGATCCTAATCAGAGCCGGTCCGGTGATCAAAAAAACAGTCAGGCAAGATGAAATAAATCTATGGTGGGAAGAGATGTGCTTTTAACTTACAACGGAAAGTGGAAGTAGTAGAACACGAGCGAAGATCAGGAGGCAGAGAGTTCCAAACAGTAGGAGCAGAGAAAGAAAATGAACGTGAACCTAACGAAGTGAGAATATTAGGAATTTTGAGCAGTTTGGTATCGGAAGAACGAAGCTAACGAGAAGGTTGATATTGGATTAGGAGATCAGAAAGGTAAGAAGGTTTACCAAAAAGAAGTGTTTTGAAAGTTAACAGAGCAAATTTCTAAATACTTTTTGAACCACAGGAAACCAATGAAGCATTTAAGTATTAAGCAAGGAACTAGAGGTGGCCTGGTGCCTTGAGGATCGACAGACAACACGTGCAAGAGAATTCTGAAAGCGTTGCAAAGGCATGAGAGAAGTAGAAGGTAGGCCATATAGCAATGAATTACAGTAGTCAAGTGTAGAAAGAACTCTGAGTTAGCAAGAATTTTGGATGAATTTTTATCAAGAGATGATCGTATCTGTCTGATTTGCCAAATCTGGCGGAAAGATGAACGACAGACAGATGAGAAATGAGATTTAAAATCTAGATTTTCATCAAATATGACACCAAGGTTTTTAGCCTTGGAAGTAGGAGTGAGAGCAAGATTTTGAAAATAGATAGAGGAATTGGCAATTTTGGTTCTTTTCTGGGGAGTGCCGATTAAAAGATATTCGGTTTTAGAGGGGTTGACCTCTGTCAACCCCTCTAAAGTTTAAACGTCTCTAGACTATTACTGCAAAACCATGAATAAACTTTATCAAGAACAGATGATAGGTGCTGCAATTTCAAGTCAGAATCTGCTCTAGAAAATGAAATGTACAGCTGAGTATCATTAGCATAGAAGTGAAATTTTATTGAAGCATCGTCTAAAACATAACTGAGTGGGGTAGTGTAGAGGGAAAAAAGTATAGGTCCAAGTACAGATCCTTGGTGCACACCACGAAGAAGAGGTAGTTCGGGAGCGTTCGTTGTCTATAATAACCGATTGAGTGCGACCATAAAGATAGGAGAAGATCAGAGAGAAAGCGGAATCAGATATACCAAAACACGTTTTAAGTCTACTGGTAAGAATATTATGATCGATGGTGTCGAAGGCAGACAAAGATCAAGTAGTACAAGGGCGGATACCTTTTGAGAGTTTAAGGCTAACCAAAGGTCAATATGAATGCTGAGTAAGGCAGTTTCAGTGGAGTGAAGCTTCGATATGCAGATTGAAAACAAGATAAAGATGGAAAAGATTCGAGATGGTTACTTGGCGAGTGTAGATTATCTTTAATTATGGTTAATTGGCGAGTGTAGATTATTTTTTCCAGGATTTTGGAAAAGAAAATTTAAGTTGGAAATGGGACGATAGCTAGAAAGATCATCTTTACGAAGTGATTGCTTTTTAAGCAGAGGAGAAACAACAGCATTTTTAAAAGTAGATGGAAAAATTCGTTATAGATATATATATATATATATATATATATATATATATATATATATATATATATATATATATATATATATAAAAGCTGGTAAAGCTAACGTTAACTTCAGTTTCCTCACTCGAAAGCGATGTCAGTAACGGGCGAGCCCAGGATTTGAACCCGCACCCACTGCTCCGCGGTCGAGTATCTTACCGACTTCGCCACTGGCTCCAGCCATATACATGTATATATATAGGCTGGAGCCGTATATATATATTATATATAGAGCCGTATATAGATATTACAATGTTAATCTTTAAACCGTGGTAAAACAATTCGCAAATGTTGGAAGGAGAAACACTCAATAAGTTAATGGAGGTATAGATGTGTACAATACAGGCCAGACGACTTTACCAAGTCAGTGACGATCTCAATTCCCAAATAAGCCAAAGATATGGAGTGTTTGGATTACTGAACAATCACTTTAATACCTCAAGCATCGAAGATCTCATTAAAGATAATAAATAATCGCATTCAGTCGAAAGCAGATATGATACTGAGCAAGACACAGGTTGGTTTTAGGAAACCTGCATTACCCCTATTGCTTCTCTTGTGCCATATCTTGTTATAGTAACAAGATACGGCACAAGAGAAGCAATAGGGGTAATGCGGGTTCTTTGGGAAAGGAACTTAGAATATGGAAATGACGTTTTTTATGCTTTGCGGACTTTGCGAAGGCCTTTGCACTTCCATTAAATTATAACTACATCATAAATACCAGTGAAATAGTTCATAAATATCTTTATATCAATTAGTAGACACTAGTGTCCGTCAAAACATTACAGATCTATAAACTTTAAAGGAAAAATTAAAAGTTTAAAACTACATCAAACAAAACTTCGTAAGAACTTGTTACTCAAAACAAAAGCGATGAAATAAGGGGTATACAATGAAAATAAAATAAACTTTATAGTAACATTGAGCGCGAGATTATCTCACCTACTCCTTTTTCTCAAACTGTTGCATTCGTCGATCCCTGACACGAGCAGATCTCGCGGACAGAACTCGCCTTCCATTCGATCATCTAAAGTACACGACGCCTTTAGCGTACTTATCTAAATAGAGTAAACATCAACTTTATATAATAGATAGAATACAATAGATAGTTTATCCCGCCATGCGTGCGTGAAAAGAAGTCCTATATGACTATTATATTATTATTAGTATATTATTAGAAATATTTGTTGCTTTTCAATGGTTAGAAAAAAAGGAATGTGCAGTAAAATGCAACTAAGCTCTATTATCCAGACCAACAGCAGAAAGGATATTCGGTTGGTGAGCGACTAGGCTCCAGAATTTTCTACAAAATTTTCCTAAACGAAAGGAAAAAAACTTTCTCACCACACAGAGACGACAGGAGAAGGTCTATTCGCAACCTGCCCTGGCTAAACTGGGATTCAATGGAAGATGATGATGATGAGTTAAAGTTGGTAAAGCTTAGGTTAACGTCAGTTTCCTCACTCGAAAGCGATGTCAGTGACGGGCGAGCCCGGGATCCCAACCCCGCACACACCGATCCGCGGTCGAGTATCTTACCGACGTCGCCACTGGCTCCAGCCAGTTGTAAGAAAAGGAGAGCCCAAGGGTATTACTCTCATGAAATTGCTATACTGTCTCGTGCTCGATAAATGTGAAGCTATTTTACAATGTAACAATATATCAGTTTCTAGTTTTCACTGGTTAATTCGAATAACATAACGCTATTTCCTTCTTCCAAAAGTCAATATGAGTCAAAAATTGATGGCAATCGATAGAAAACTAGCATGCTTTTATTACAGATTCTAATTCAATCTTCACAGTTAAAGTATGACCCTAGCACTGACAGTTTTATAACTTAATCTCCCCCACAAACTATCGTTTTATCGATAGTCCTATCTGTTTCGTTCTATTACTCTACGATGTCTCTCACTAATAACTAAATTGCGGAAGCAATAATTTAAATTAACAGAAGCATTAACGGTATAAATTGCTAACAGTTGAATTAAGAGTTTATTCGTCAGCTGAAAGCCGTGCAAGGACGCTCCTAAAAATGCCCGTACTTCAGGGTTGTAATAGTCAGGATTGTTTACAACATGAATATACATGTAGGCCCCTACAAGCGTTAGGTATACAAGCTTCAAAAGACGTTTAATCGTGAGAGACACTGAAAGACTTCAAGTTTAATGCATACATTTCATACGCTAACTATATTTTAACGTATTTGTTAACAGATTGACTAATAATTATTATACAGATTGACTAATTATTATACAGTTTGACTAATTATTATTAAACATATTGCTCGATTGATTGATTTACAGATAGATTGATTGCTACATTGATTAGCTATTATTTGACTGACCCTGTCAGTAAACAACAGGTTTGCTAGTCGTTGCAGGAGATATCTGTCTTCCCTGGAACTGCATTGGGCTCCATAGATCTGCAGAAAGATTTGAGTCGCTGTCTCAAAAGCAACTGAACAGTCTATTTCTTTGATCGCATTGCACAATTCAGAGACATATGCAGGCGTCCAATCACAGTTCTTTCCGAATCCATGAGTTGAGAAGTTCGTGAGGATCTTTTGATGCACCACCAGGGCATGCAGAACTACCGCGTACGACGGCTGTCTAATGACTGAAGTCTGAAACAAAATTTAAAAAAAACATTACTTAAGTGCACAGGACAATGCATTAAAGATCTAAACTGATTACGTAACTATATCAATACGCTATTGTTAAGAAGTGCACATTTCTTACAAATTCACAAAGTTCAAGTTCATGGCCTAACAAATCCAAACAGATAATTAGCAGACAATATGCATGTCTGCCTTTACTGTAATTTAATTTTTTTTTTAAATTTAGTTAATTTCAAAGGCTCAATAATTTACTGCTAATAAATTAGCTTCAATTAATGTTTAAACGTTTTTGAGATTATATGTAGTATTTGCAGCATAGTTACTACTACCGAGGCTCGTGTTTTTATTGGCATTGACGTAGATATGGCCGCTCACTGCTCTTTCGACTCACTCAGAGCTGCTATTTGAAGTCAGCTGCTCTCAATAACAGCTCCGCGCTCTCTAAGAGGTGCTCTCAGTGGGCAGATCTGCTCTCAGTGAGCAGCTCCAGGCAGTGTTATAGTATTTGCGCATATATGTACAAGAAATAAATTCCTTACCTGTTTCACCGAGTGAATAGCAGCTATAAGGATAACGATTTTCTAGTACGATATGTTGACATCAACTGAGTTTAATCGGAAGCAACGGTGATTCGGGGTTCAATTCTGGCTTGAGTCACTTTTATTTTTGTAAGTTTTATTAAATTTTATTAGTTTCTTAGGAATATGCTTAGGGTAGGACTAAGGGGTAGGGGTTAGGGTTAGGGATGGTTTAAAAAGTTAGGCTAAATTAAAATTACAACAATTAAGCTTACTTTGAATTTTCACTAGGCGAAATAGGCAAGGAATTTTTCTTGTACATTTAAGCGCAAGTTATTCTTTTGATTTACTGGTACTACGGCGGCAAGGCCATGCAGTAGACCTATACAGGCCTGCATTCAAACGATCTAGGGCGGCGGGCTCTCACTGTCAGCCTATCATGGAAATTGCACGTACAAAATTATAAAAATGCACTAAAATTTTTATTTTAAATTGAAAATTACTATAGTTGAGCCAGATACTGAAACTGTTGTCAAAATACTACAAACAAAATCAGAAATATTCTCAGTGACTCGATCAGAGTACTAAAAGCAACTTCGAAATATTTACATACATGTATAGTTACTACAGTCAGAGAAATTGCAGACACACACTTTCACATGGATTTCAGCAAGATAATGGGGGATGCGTTCCCTATCTGGTAAATGTAGATGTCTCCCCGCGCCCCTTTTACACTACATCACTGTGTATTAATTGGAAAATACTTGCATAGACGGTAGTTTATAACGCCGTTGCAAATGGAAAGAGCTCGACTATGAGCTAGAACCGTCGCTGGTGGTACCTTCGGAAAGCGAAGTCAATGTTAATCTGCGTATGCAATTCTTTGTAGGTCTACAGATTTAATTAAGACTGAAGTAGTATTACTCCCATCTCCCAAAGACCTCTCTAATTCGTCTACAACACGTACAAAACTCTCTTTCTCGAGTCGTCTGTAATGTAAAAATACTCAAATCCCACACCTCTTCTCTTCTTAAGAAACTGCACTGGCTACCAGTCTCGGCACGTATATAATTTTAAGATAGCTTCCTTGACCTTCAAAACTTTAAATTATGGTAAACCATCTAATCTATCTGATCAATCTATCAACCCTCTCGTAGTCTTCGTTCCTCTAGTAAAAACCTTCTCACTGTACCCAATATTAAATCTGCCATGGGCAGACGCTCCTTCATGTTTTCTGCTCCGACAATATGGAACTCCCTGCCACAAGATCTTTGATCTTGTATTTGTATTGGTACTTTCCCTGGCAAGCTAAAAACTCATCTCTTTCCGCCATAGGTCTAAATTTTGACCTGCTTGCCTTGGATCTTGGACTTGCACTGTTTTGATCTCGCTTTCTCTTGTGGTCTCTGTGTACTCAGTCGTCATCGTGTGGTGCTTTGGCGCCTGTTTGTGTAGTGTCTGCAAGAAACGTCCCTGACATTGCCTTATGGGCGAGGAACCGGACGTTAAATTCTTATTGATTGATTGATTACTGTGACATTAATATTAATATAGTTGTTTTTCAGACTATCGTTTCATCGCGTGCATTTTGTATATGGTGCATTAATTTAAGTCAGTTTATTTCGAGTATGGAAATAGACGTTAACATTAGCAAATTAACCAGCTTTTTATAACACTTGCACCATGCAGGGTTACCAAATGACTAAAACACTATTAGCCCAACGCCTCAACGCAACTAGCCCTTAAATAGCCATATTGTGCGTGAAATCCGCCCAGCTGGCAACACTGCTGCCTCCTCGACTACTACACTACTGTCAGGTTAGGCCTAGAGGCCTACACACAGGTTTAGTCACTGTAGCCAGAGCGTGAACCAGTGAGCGAGCAGAGTGCTAGTGTGCTGGTGTGCACGTGTGCAAAAGTAAAGCTGGTAAAGCTAGTGTTAACTTCAGTGTCCTCACTCGAAAGCGATGTCAGTGACGGGGGAGCCCAGGATTTGAACCCGCACATACTGATCCGTGGTCAAATATATTTACCGACATCGCCACTAGCTCCAGCCAAACAAGCGTGAACCAGTGAGCGAGCAGAGTGCTAGTGTGCTGGTGTGCAGGCGAGCAGCTCAAAAGAGTCGGCTCACTGAGCTGTGTGAGTCGTTAATATGCTGCTCTCACAAATGAGTCGTTAAGCACATCACTACATTGAGAACTAATGTTAGAAGAGGTGATGTTTACAAATGGTGCTAATTAGCTTGATGTTGTGGCATCAGAGGATATCGATTAATTATTATTGCATAGTGCACGGTTAGCATATTATGAGGTTTTAAGAAAATTATAAGCAATTCGAAATACGGCTATGTTGAAGAATGGAGAAGATCAAATGGACTGACAAAGTTACAAACGAGGAAGTGCTAAATAGGGTTGGTATAATTAGACAATTGATAGATATCATAAGTAATAGAACGAAGAACTATATGGGTCATGGCCTGAGAGAGAATGGTTTAATAAAATAAGTAATAGAAGGAAGAACGGAAGGTGGTAAAGCTAATGTTAACGTCAGTGTTTACTCACTCGAAAGCGATATCAGTGACGGGCGAGCGCAGGATTTGAACCTCACAAATACTATTCCGCGATCGAATATCTTACTATATTACAAGGAAGGAAACAAGGTTAGAGGAAGACCGAGATTTTGGATGCTGGGTGATTTGATAATTAATCTAGATATTGATATAGTTATGGACGCCAGTCGCCTGACTACCACCACATCTTGTGTTGTACCGGTAGTCATTGAACTACCCTTCGCAGAGTAAGTTGGTCTTTGGCATAACAGCTAGTTGTCCTCTCTCTGCCTCTCTCTCTCTCTCTCTCTCTCTCTATCTCTTCTCATCTTCATCGCGTATAGCATTGTTATAAGTTTATTGAAAAGCAGAGGATAGAAATTTGTGCAGGAGATATGTGCCATGGTTCGCCCATGGGCAGTGCACAAAGAATGAGTTAAAGGAACAGCATTGGCTGACTCTTCCAAGACACTGATATGTTTCTTCTCTATACAAGTTTAGTGCAAACTTGGCTTGCAGCGCAGTTGTTAGATCCTAAATGTCAAGATTGTAAGATTTTTGGCTGAGACGGTGGCTTGTTGGGAAGTTGTTCGACAGCGTATCAGAAGGCGCAGGGTTCAAATCAATGCTCGCCCCGTCACTAACATACTATTCCAATAGGAAACTCACATTAAACTTGGCTCTAGTCTTTTAAACAATAAGTGATACGACAGTCTCTTTCTTATTGCACTGCCTAACGGCAGGTACATGGTATATAACTCTTCCAGTCTATGTTCAGCCTTCTTTTTCATTTCGTCTACGAATTTGCTATCAAATCATCCACCATCCGTTGCCTCGGTTTGTATCTACCTCTTTAATTTTGCATTCTTCATTGTATTACAGCTTTTTTTAGGAACTCCTGCCCCTTATGATATATCCTATACAACTTTTTTCAGTCATTTCTGAAAGTATATTTCCCGAAGGTTTTAAAGACTGCTAAGGTGATGTTATTTCCTAACGTATCTTGTAAGTAATGGTGGGGTGTTCAGCTAAATAAGATACTGTGTATCTTTACTGATGGCAGCAATACTTGTATTTTTGAAGTTCAAGTCACTTACTTATAATATTTGCTTTGTATTTTCTCTTGGTTGCGCATGTTTGTTTTCACTGTCTTCATGAAAGTTTCTAGTTGCTGCTTGTAATATCGATACAGGTGAAGTGAAAAAATCTCCATCACTGTCTGGTTATTGCAGCAGAATTCTAGAACTTGCATGTTTCTATATAACTTTTCCATCTGATGTCCATGCGCTAGGCTCAACAGCAACAAATGAACCCCTCTTGTCTCTTGATTCCTTATCTTTTAATTAGATTTTTATATATAGTAAATTACATAACCGTGATGTGTGCGGGCTGCTGAAGAATAGAACAACCCTGGACTGCACGTGTCGCAAAATGCGACAAAGCAAAAAGAAATTACTACAAAATTTATTCTAAAATAACTGTTAATTTCATCCCGACCATAGTTATACTAAGATTTATTATAGGAGTTACACTGGGGAGATGATGATGATGATTTGTACCTTAGTAATGATCCGTTAGTATATTTAGCTCGCTTGTTTGAATATGGCTTTATAGTGCTCGATATTATCAGCTACGACAGTGGCACTGTATTTTGCTGTTGTTGTACATACCGTTGTTAGTTGTTGGCGCTGATCGCTATGTAGAGAAGGCATGACACGAGTCTCGCAGTCACGTAGGACGTCGTGAAATCCGCAACACATCTCGTAGTTCAGCATCAACGCGTGCAGCAGCAGCTCAGCTGTAACACACAGCTGTTATTATAATCATCATCAACCCGTGCAGCAGCAGCTCATCTGTACCACACAGCTGTTATAATAATAATAATAATAATAATAATAATAATAATAACCTCCGACAATTTCTATACAGGTGTCATGACCGGTGTCCGGTCTTCGAGACCGCTTTACAGGTTCCTGGAAGGAATCAATTAATCCATTCCATGGTTAATCATATCTTTGCTATTGATAGCGCCAATCGGCAGCAAGCTCTGATACAAGATATGGGCCCAAGGTTATATCCATCATTACTTGACTGATCTGGGCTCTGAACCCAGGCCACTTGTATCCGAGGCGAACACTCGAACCATTGCGCCATATCCCCTCCCGTGAGGGGAGGGGATATGGCGTAAGTACTTCGCTACTGTTAGTAGTGATCAGAAAAGACCAGATTCATGACTTAAAAATAACTTAGAATAATGCTTTTAGATCAATCTTTCATTACAATAGATGGGAGTCTGTTGAACCTATT
The DNA here is from genome assembly GCA_905160935.1 of Enchytraeus crypticus. Lineage (NCBI taxonomy): Eukaryota > Metazoa > Annelida > Clitellata > Enchytraeida > Enchytraeidae > Enchytraeus > Enchytraeus crypticus. The sequence goes on along the minus strand of CAJHZI010000200.1, from coordinate 120,224 downwards.
ATGGCGGGTCTAGGAAAATTAGATTTCAGACATATTATAGTAAAGTTAGAAATTAACTTTTTAATAAAGAACTGCAAGTTACCCAGCAACGGTGTTCTAAAACATATTACAATTAGGTATATTATCGCTAACTTTGACAATCTGTACAAGACATTTAATTTGCCTTTTAGTTACTCTATTATGATATCAAATAATACATCTTATTGTCAAACTATGCACTTCTTATATAAGTCTTTTGCAAGTCGGTGTGGCTAATTTTTTTCAATTATATGTTGATTTGCCTACTTTTATGTGCAATGTTGACTTTTTGTTTTACTATTAGTATTATGGGATTTTTTTGTTTGTTTTCTATTTTCCTCCAATCCAATGATGACGGATAAGGAAGTAGATGTAGGCCTACGCTCAACAATAGAATGTATGAAGTGAGTATTTTGATCCAATTAGGCGAACTGTAACTCAGCGTAATTGGTGGTGGTTTATTTTGAATCCTACTTTTTATGTTTATGTTCTGTTACTATCCCTTCTGTCAAGTGTTGACGAATAAAGAAGTTAATATTATATTTATCAAACGTCGCATAATATTGATGAACACTACTGCTATCATATTCAGAGGAGCACCTGGTAATAGAGCAGCTTCATTCAAGGACACGGTGATCCAAAGTCTAAAGTTCTCACTGCAGAGCTCTGAGCATATCGTTTCACCACTCTGGTCACCAGGTGGCCTGCTCTCTCTGCGCAGTGTCTCTAACAACTACATGTAGTAACAACACGCAGTTACGGCAAGAGCTCTGAATAACAAGATGAATGCAGTATCGGGGTTATATTTGAGGTGACCTATCTGATACTTGTCGTAATCATAAAGCTAACCCTAAACCTTGAAAACTTAAAATGAACGTAAAATGTATGTTAACAAACATGACTCGAGGAGGAACCGAAACTGGAACGTCATGATGTAAAGGCTGATGCTATATCGCTGTGACCAAGGCAGCCTGAGTTGGACTACTGCTTAATAGATGTCATTAAATAGTTAAAGCAGGTAAAGCTGGCAAAGCTAAGGTTAACATCGGTGTGAGAACCTGATTCGATATATTTAGTATGTATTTGTATTGTAATTGTATTTCAAGTAAAGTATTTAAAAATACTGCTGGATAAGTAAAGTTAAGATTTAAAGTATTGAGTTTTACTAAAGTGTGAAACTAGACGGTGTCTTTGGTAGGGCAAGTAGCTAAAGAGGGCACCCCTAAAGAGGAAGTGGGGAAGATCCAAGATGGAAGAGTGACAACACGGACGTAAAATGTGCCAAGTTGAAAAGAGATTTAGGAGATTTGAGGAATCTCAATGGTAGACGAATTCAAGAGTAATTCGAAGGGTTCGGTTATTCGAACTATTTGTAGTCCATCGAACAGTCGACGAGAAGAGAGTGATCTGTAGAGGATCAAACAGAGTTTCTACCGATATATTCTAACCTAGGGATTATATTAGAAGGGATCCTAGTAGGCGAATAGTCGAGAGGAAAGTAAAGTGTAGCAATTTGAGCTAGAGAGCGTAGTAGTAAGTTGTGTGTCAAAAGTAATTGTATGTTATGCAGAGTACTTACTTTAGCGATATTTAAAATGAACTGTAATTCGATATCAAAGCATAATTTTAAGTTATATAAAATTCGCTTACACGTGTTATTTGAAATCGTTTTAATTTTTGTTCTACTGTATATCCGTGTATTATTTTATTTCTTTTCGTATTAAATTACTATTTAATTTAATACAGTCGTTGAAGTTAGCAATCACTTAGTAGGATATCTAGAGTCAGTCAAATCGAGTACAGGTAAAGATTCCAAAATAATTGTAAGAGGCATATTATTAGGAATTGAAGCCTTGTAACATTTAATCTCAGGTCCTTATTTTATCTCAGACAAATTAGTAGAATCATGTTCCTGACAATCAGTTTCCTCACTCGAAAGCGATGTCAGTGACGGGACAGCCCAAGATTTGAACCCCACACCTACTAATCCGCGGTCGAATATCTTATCGACGTCGCCACAGGCTCGTGTCGCTAGTTACCTTCTAAAGTCAGTATATAAGTATAGTCAAAACAAAATCATGATAATGCATTGTGCCGTTTGTTCCCAAACTCTAGTTGCTGGCAAACAACACTTTCCGTACTGAGTTACTCGACTACACAGAAACAGTAATATATTAACAGCCAGTAAAATTCTATATAGCAAAATGGTACGTGTATTTCTGTAGTTCAAGTGATATTGCCAAGGACTGTCTCACTGAGATTACAAATGATGGTAAAGTGATTATCAGGAATGCATGCTGACAACTCGGCCATCCAGACAGCTGAAACTAAAGTTACTCCGGATGTTTAATCTGACACTTTAAAATCTTTAATCACGTTGCTAGAGCCCAAAGCTACGTTATCTGCACTGTAACTTATAATCTTTAATTCATCAGGCAAATGAAAAATAAAATGCTATACCTAACTTGATGCTATCGAGGTATCGATTTATTTTAATCTATTTGTTATTTGCGTATTTTAAACAAATATGAAAGTACGAAAGCTGATACATTAGAACAACAACAACATCTATTTCAACGTCCATTTCATCATGTCGTCGAAATAGAGGAGAGGAATTTGAAATAACACATTTTACCGATAAAATCCTCCTGACATTTTCCTGCAGACAGTATTGTACATCAGAAATAACAAGCCAATGTCCTGCTTTCACAGAATCATCCATTATAGACGCGCAGCTCTCTGTGACATCACTACTTACTGCATAATATCCAATGACGTCACGACTTGTTACACGATTCTCGATGACGTCACGACAGGAGCACACGACAACTCTAGGATTCGCAGAGACACTGAACGCCAGATGTCTAATGTCGCTGACAGGATCACCGCATGCTGTACCTGTTGAAAATGTTTAGAATATGCGCAAATAAACTTCATTTAAAACTATGAGCTTTTTGAATTGCAAAATCATCCACGAAATAAAGAGAAACTATCGAAAAGTACGTAAAATAAAACGAAGCCGTTAATAATAGTTGCTGGAAGATAAGGTAACTATGTTGCGCTCGAAAAACTTACGAATTGCGCACAGTAAACGTCACGTGTCGTAAGAAACGATTGGGAAAAATCGAAGCAAGTAAAAAGGAGGTCACTTAAAGGACCGCATTAAAGTGCCGATAAAGCAGAGTAAGCATTAACGTTTCGCTTAGTGGTGTGAACTTTATGGAGCGCGAAAGCAGTATGAATACTAATATGTACAAATTCTATTATTATTACATAAATTTTATATATCAGCAAGTTGACAAAAATATGACAGAGAAAAAGATGACGCTTAGATGTAGCTATAATAGAGCCTTTGTGAAGACATATGTTACTTTATTGCCTGACTGATTGTTTAACTTAAGTGACAGATAAATTAATTAAAATTTGCTTAACCAAGATATGAACCTAAAACTCTGAGATTCGGTAATGAATAAGGGAGGCACAGAACAGAATATTATCGCTTTATTGCTATAAAGCGATAATATTCTGAATTTGGGCGGACTGATAGAACAGTTCAATAGTTAACAAGCAGACTTAAAAATGGCTTTATCGACGAGAGGACCAAATAAGATAAGTTCAATGTCAGACCATCGTCTGGTATTGAACTTATCCTATTCGGTTCTCTCTTCGATAAAGCCATTTTAAAGTCCTCTTGTTAATACTATTGAACTGTTCTATCAGTCTGCGCAAAAATTCTGTTGCTATAAAGCATTGATTTTGCGGTCGATGACACTAGATCAGAAGCTTTCCTATTATATTTTCCAGCATAGAATTGAATTTAAAGCAAATCTCCTAACGAAACTACACTATAGTAATTATTAACTACACTTAAAGTGCCTGAATGATAGAAGATTAAATTCTTACATTCAACTCCGCACACAATGCATTAAATTTAAAACAGTCAAGGACTGAAAAATATGCATCATATTTAATTTCTGATGATAAAATATACAATTCATTCGGAGGAGAGATTGAGTTAACAGGAGCATTTGGCGGAGTAGATCATTTGAGCATTAAACAAGAAAACTAGTTAGACATAATTACCACCAGTGGGCAGTAGAATTAAACATGGCGTATAGTTATTGCTCGCTGAATACAAAGCAAGCAAATCCTTCCTCGCTCTCTCTCTCATCACGTCACCTAACTCATGGGGTATCATCTTAGTCACGTACTCCACGCTCTAAAAAATTAATCAATCAATTGATATACTAACTGTCAGTCGCGGACTGATCATTATATAATACAGTTTTAGAACTTAAATTTCCTAGTTGCATGTTCACTCTCTGCAGACCGAGAAGGGAAGTGAATTCATTTCCAGTACACAAACGGATAGAATTCGAAAATAGGTACTATTTGCGATAGTTAAATGATCTCTTATATGCTCGATGTCATTATGGATATGTTCTAAACTGGATGTCACTTATTTTGATAACCTTTAGAAGCTGTAGGCCTTTTTCACTAGGTGACAGCTGTGTATTCATACCGCTGTGTCCGATTATCTGTATTATTAGATATCTCTAGTAGTATCTGTCTGTATCGCAAATAGTACCTATTTTCGAATTCTATCCGTTTGTGTACTGGAAATGAATTCACTTCCCTTCTCGGTCTGCAGAGAGTGAACATGCAACTAGGAAATTTAAGTTCTAAAACTGTATTATATAAATTGTGTTTATTAAGTTTAACTTCATTAATTTAAGAGAAACGGAATTTTAAAGTTATGACCGAGGGGTGGAGGCGTAGGGAGTGAATTACCTATGCTGAACCATATTTTGTGATTTGTAAGTACGTGAATTTTGTTTGACATTTTAGTGTATCAGGGGAGCTGCACCCAATAGAATTTTCCTTTTCGTGTCTGAAGTTTTGTGTACAGATATTGCCCAGTTTTGAAACCCGTGAGTAGGGAAAGGCTCAGGAGAAGTGACCCGAGTATTGGGTGAGGGCTAGCACTATTAATTCAGGCAGACCCTAGTTTATTTGTTGACTGTCCCCTACCAGGAATTAAGGGGGGGTACGTGTGACCTTAAACGTATTACCAGTTACGACTGTATAGTTCTCCTGGGGGTCCTTGTTTAAAACCTATGAAAAACAGTTGAACCGTTTCAAGACCCGGAGACTATAGTTTGGGTAATACGTGACAGAGCCAGTGAGTTAAAGTGAACTAAATCTTAGTGATTTAGAAACGGGGGCAAATATACCTGATAAGTCCATGGGTGACGACTCATTTGTTGAGGTAAAAATTCGAGACCAGTTTTCAATTGGTATTCTATTTGGGTGAGGCTCGGTGTACTGATATATTTGTGTCTTTCAAAATTCATGTATTTAGCGTAGATAAGGCACCCTCCAGCGTGAAAATTGTATTTAGCTTATGTTTTGACTATATTTCACCGTGTATTACGAAAGGTCGACGGTATCTTCTGGGTACTAACCCTTACACTAACTAATCAATAATTTGATAATCAATAACTTGATGATAGAACACATTAGCGGTTGATTGATGGATTTCATTTAATATCTACAGTATTTGCTTGATCTTTAAACTATAGATCTCTCTCTCTCTCTTAGTGCACTGCCTACTGGCAGGTCCATGGTATATAACGCCTCCACTCTTCTCTGTCTTCCGCCTCCCTCTTCATTTCCACATATGAGTGGGTCTTTAAACCATCTAACATACCTAATCTCGGCCTGCCCCTGCCTCTTTTTCCTTCCATTCTACCTTCAATGACCTCTTTTAATAGACCTTCCCCCCTTATAATGTGTCCTATCCATCTCGCCTTCCTATTTCTTAATACATTTATCAACTGTCTATCTGTGCCAACTCTCTCCAGGACTTACTCATTTGTAACCTTTTGAGTCCAGCTAATCCTCTCCATTCTTCTCCAAATCCACAGTTCCAATGCCTCCAGTTTCCTAATATCTTCCTTCCTTAAGGTCCATGTTTCACATCAATACAGTAGCGTGGTCCAAACCAAAGTTTTCACTATTTTAATCCTTGTGTCTTTCTTTAGACTTTTTGTTAATAGTTCTTTTCTACTACCAAAGGCCGCTTTTGCTTGTGCAATCCTACCGCATATTTCAGTCTCCCATTTCCCGTCATCGGTTATAGTATGACCCAAATATTTGAAACTCCTTACATGTTCTAATTTCGTACCATTTATTGTGATATTAACTTCACCTTTATTATTGGACACTCCCATAACCTTAGTCTTTTTGATATTAATCTTCATGCCATATCTCAATGCCGTATCATTCAGCCTATCCATTATCTTATGCAGTCCAGTCTCGCTGCCCGCTACCATTCCATGGTCATATGCAAATCGTACATCTTGTAACAATTTTCCTCTTACTTTTATTCCTTCGTCCATGTCTTCCATGGCTTCCTCCATCATTGCCTCAGCATAAATGTTAAACAGCAGTGGTGAAATGCTACAACCTTGTCTTACTCCACGTCCTATTTCACCTTCTTCTGAGTATTCTTGTTTGATTTTGATAACTGCTCTTTGATTTATGTACAAGTTCAAAATTAGTCTTCTATCTCTCCAATCAATTCCTATTCTTTTTAAGATATTCATCATCGTTATCCAATCAATCCTGTCAAAGGCCTTCACGAAGTCTACAAAGCATACAAAAACGTCATTTCAATATTCTAAACTTCTTTCGCAAAGAACCCGCATTACCCCTATTGCTTGTCTTGTGCCACATCCTTTTCTAAAACCAAATTGTGTCTTGCTCAGTATCGTCTCTGCTTTCGACTGAATGCGATTATATACTATCTTTAATAAGATCTTCGATGCATGAGGTATTAAGCTGATTGTTCTGTAATCCGAACATTCCAAAGCATTGGCTTTTTTGGGAATTGGGATCATCACTGACTTGGTAAAGTCGTCTGGCCAAATACCTGTATTGTACACTTCCATACATACATCCATTAACTTATTGAGTGTGTATATTTCCAACATTTTCAAGAATTCTGCTGATATTTCATCTATTCCGGCTGCCTTTCCCTTCTTCATGCTGTTAATTGCAGAATAAATTTCCTCCATTAAATCGTGGCCCCTTTTATCGTTTTTATGATATTTTCTTCTTCTATTTTAAAATCCTCTTGAACTGTTCTATTTTAAAAACCCTTGAAAAAATCCTCTTCAATTCCCCACCTTTACCCATTATTTTAATGTTATTTGCATCTCCTTTCTTTTTCTTATCGGTTCTTGTTAATATCCTGACTTCCTGGTATAATAGATCCGATCTCCCTCTTCTATCATATTTTGCTAAATCATCACACTTTTCACTCCACCAATGATCTTTTGCTTTGTCTGTTATTCTTCTAAGTTCACTGTTTAAGCTTCTATATTTCCTTCGACCATGACTGGTATCAATACTTCTCCATTTCTTCCTTTCATCCATTTGTCTAGCATCTCGCTTGTGATGCAAGGTTTTTTAGCTGTATTTGCTTGAAGAAAGCCATAAACTTCTTTTGCACCTATTTTAATAGCCTCCTTTAGCTGACACCATCTTTCATTTACCCCTGTTCTTCCGTAGTCATTCATTTCCTTAACTTCTCTTTCCACTGCTTCCTGAAACTGACTTCTTTTCACCTTCAATCCATTCGAATTCCATCTCTTACTGCTTTTCTTCTTAAGTATTTTCTTCAGCTGAAGCCATACTTTAGCTATTACTAGATTGTGGTCTGAATTAATATCGGCTCCTGGATAAGCCCTTGAATTCTTCACACTATTCCTGTACCGTTGCTTTATCAGAATACAGTCTATCTGTATCTTCCCTCGTTTCCGGTGCTTCTTGGTTTCTTCCATGTGTAACGCCTTCTCTTCTCATGTTTGAACCAAGTGTTGGTCACCACTAATCTCATTCTATTGCAAAAGTCAACCAATTTCTGTCCTCGCTCATTTCTTTTTCCTAGACCATATTCCCCAACTTCATTTCCGTCTCTTCCTTCACCCACCACCGCGTTCCAATCCTCCATAACTATCACTTGATCTGTGGATTTTTCTCCTTTAATCATTCCTTCTATTTTTTCGTACACCGCTTCAATTTCCTCATCCTCTGAGGCTGATGTAGGCATGTAGATTTGGATAAACACCAAATCTACTGGATCTGCTTTGATCCGCGCTAACATCAGTCTGTCACTGCACTGAAGAACCTTTGTTACTCGTTCATCTAAATTTCTATCCAATATTATAGCCACACCCTCCTCCCTTTTATCTCCTCCGGAGTATATAATCCTGTAAACTATAGATACAGTAATTAATTGACATGTAGTGGTGATTTACAACCCAACTTTTGTTGAATGCAGTAAAATTAAATAACAACTATCGTCACGGTATGTGAAGCTTCTAAGATCACCATGAAGCCACAAAGTAGCGAATATAAAACCAACAACAGCTTGTAAATATAGAAATTAAAATATGGGTTAACTTGTTTTTTGGTCGTATGGTTACATACATGACAGCCGCATGTGTTTGCGAAGTTTTCTTTCATACTTGCTGTTTAGTTTTGTTTTCGCTATTACCTCCTTTATTGTCAAGGTTAATAGTAATCATTGCTTTTGGTAGCGCACGGATGACAGCCAGCATTGATTTAACCTTGCAATACCCTCGGGATTTTTTCATTAGAAGCTGTTAACACTCGGTCTTACAAGATGGACACCCATCCTTGAATTAATCGAGCCCATGTAGCTAAATTTGTTCATTGACGCGCAGCTTAACCAATTGCGCGTCTCAACTTGTTTCCATACCACAGCGATACTCTCAGAAAAATATTAGTTTCTCGGAAGGAAATATGTGACTAAAGAGCCAAGTATGTTTTAATCGGCCATTCAACGGATCTGCTGAGCTACGCTAAGTTTAAAGCGCTTGCAGCGAAATGATCCGACAGAGATTTCAAATCCAGGATCCTATACACAAGACAAGCCTTACTGCCAGCTATCCTGATCAGTTATTTATACTTAACAATTTCCTAGAGAACGTTAATGAAATTTACTTTAGAAAATTTCCAACAGATATGTTGGAAGGGTTTTAAGAAGTTAAAACAAACCCTGATCGAAAGAACAGCAGCCCATATGATGCACTTTTGTACAGCACTCGGCTGATGGAGCCACTGACCAGGTAATGGTTTGAATGGATCAAAGGAATCCTAACAGATATTAACATTTACATTAAAATGCAACATTAACATTTTAACATCACACATTTTTATCAATCAATCAATAAATAAGTCAATCAATCAATTGATCATTCAACAAGATTTTAACGTCTGGTTCCTCGCCAAAGGGAAATGACAGAGCGTTTCATGCAGACTCTGCATCAACAGAGTCCACACCATGCACCACACGATGACGACTGAGTATATCGCAAGAAAAAGCTAGATAGTAAATAGTAAACAGTAAATATTTTACGTCCAGTGCCTCATCCAAGGATGATGTCAGGGACGTCCCCACAGCACATCACCACAGATCAATTCACCTAGACCAATTTGCCAAAGAAATGTGCTGAGGAGAAGTAAGATCATTAAATGAAAGCCGGTCCGGTATTTTAAAAAAGGTCAGAATAGATAGGGTATGTCGCACATTTGTTACATATATGGTACACATCACAAAGATAAAATCAGTGCAAATACAGGCTAAAGGCAAGAGGGTCACGATACTGATCTATGGCGGTAAGAGAAAGAAGTTTATAGCTTGCCCAGGAAAGTGATAATACAATTACAAGATCGAAGATTCCATAATATTCCATAATTATAGACAGGTATTGTAAGGAATGTGGAATATTACCATGTAGTGCTGTAAGTTTATCAAGTTGTTTAGAACATTGCATACTTTCTGGAAAATGCGTAGTTGTGTAGGCCGATGTATGAGGTGATGTTTGAACACTCTTGCTATTGGCTGTAACTATCGGATGATTGCTATTATTAGTTATATCGTAATGTTGCAGCAGTGCTATTGGTTGCTGTATGTCGGATGTTGCAGAAAGTTTATATATAATCCTAGTGCAGACTAACTCTGCGCGCACTAGTAAAATGAAGCGATATAGCAGTTCGTTGTAGAGTGTGACCGTTTTGGGAAGGAAAGCCTTCGGGCTTAGGGCCGTGATGGTGCCTTTGGGAAGAGTCTGGTCGATGCAGAAATTAACTATTAACGCGCAATTGCTCTATAGTCATGTAACTTATTATAGATTAATTGTGAAGTAATAAAATACAATAACAATGGGATAATAACTTTTCTCTCGCGTCATTCTCTCGCGACAAGTGTGTTGCTTTCACGTCTCTCACATTATCAGCGGCCTATCTGGCTGAATGACAGCCGTACCAGACATCTACCGTTAGTTACCCCAGCGACATCATTATCGTCGTCGTCCGCAGAGATCGAAGTTAAACTATAACCACTGTTCTACTTTTATCTGTACAGTATTCTTGGCGGGAAAACAAGATAGCATTCTCAGAGTATGACGTCTCAACCCAGTAAATGTTATTAGGAGCTGAGGTTGTCATATGGGGGTCATCTCGTCAAATAAATAACCCCAACCAAAGAATGGCATATCATAGGCAACGATTACTAACAACCATGGAGGGGAAAAGGAGGAAATAACGAAAATTACAAAAACAGCAACCATATGCAACGAAAGTTCTACTGCAAACGTGTATGACATGTTTGAAACAATAAGGAATAAAAAATAAAAAATAAACAATACAGGAAACCCTTGGTCCTGTGCGCTTTTTAAATGGAGAGAATGTGTTAAGAATACACACCCAGTAGACACTTCGTGAGACTCGCGGACACACCTTATGGAAGACTTTCCAAGCGTCTCAGTAGGATAAATGTTGATGATCGAGAACAATGATCGAGAGTGTAGTTATAAACTGTAAAGAGAGAAATGGAAAAAGGAAAAAATGACCTAAAATGAGTGAAGCGAGATGGGTGGGCACAGGATATTTTAAAAGTGATAGGTACGATATTGTAACAGGTAAAGAGATTCAAACACTTATAATACACCTACAAACAAACGGATCATGTGACAATGCGAGACAGGAATATGTAGTAGGATGGTTTAAACAAAATTAAACTGGAAGAGTTCGAAAAGTTCTCTCTCTCTCTTAGTGCACTGCCTACTGGCAGGTCCATGGTATATAACGCCTCCAATCATCGCTATCTTTCGTTCTCCTCTTCATGTCCACATACGGGTGGATATTTAGATCATCCATAACATTCGTTCTGATATACCATTATTCTTGGGAGATTCTGCTTGTGACGAGATGCCTATGCCTTCCTCAGCTTCGACTAACATTTGGAAATGTGGATATGGAGTAGAATGGAAAAGATTAGCTGGATGCAAAAAGTTACAACTGAAGAAGTTCTGAAGAGAGCTGGTACAAATAGCAGTTGATGGAGAATCCATGAAGAAATAGAAAGAAAATTAGATAGGACACACTGAAAGAAGGGAGGAGTTTAAAAAGAATGCAAAAAATGGAAGATAGAAGAGGCAGAGCGAGATTAGGAATGTTAGATAATAATATCATTATCCTCCCTTGAATCCCAGTTTAACCAGGGTCGGGATACAAATGGATTATCTCAAATCCTCTCTGTCCTACAACACACCACCAGCAAATCCCCTATTTGAGACTTTTCCATTCGTTTAAATTTTTGTAACAATTTCTGGAGCCTAGGCGTTCACCAACCGAATGCCCTTTCTGATGGATCTTAGTGCTTTAGTAGCCTTCTACAGCACGTGCAGTAATCGGTTGGTCAATTCTTCAAACAACCCGACACAACACGTAATTAATAACACATAGCACACACTTTTCGCACATAATGTAACATAACACGTAACATAGCACGTAACATAACATAACGCACATAACGCATACCTTTCTGATGTTGGTATGGATCTTAGTGCTTTAGTAGCCTTCGATAGCACGTGCAGTAATCGGTTGGTCAATTCTTCAAACAACCCGGACACAACACGTAATTAATAACACATAACACACATAATTAATAAAATACACTGGCGACAGAGACACCAGTGATCAGAGAGTCCCTGACACAACTGATTAGACACTAGAGTCGCAGACACCAGTAATCAGTGTCTAGAGTCCCTGACACCAGTGATCAGAGACTATAGAGTCCCTGACACCAGTGATCAAAGACTAGAGTCCCTGACACCAGTGATCAGAGACTAGAGTCACTGACACTAGTGATCAGAGACTAGAGTCACTGACATCAGTGATCAGAGACTATAGATCACTGACACCAGTGATCAGAGACTAAAGAGTCACTGACACAACTGATAAGGAATTAGAGTTCCTGACACAACTGATCGGAGACTAGAGTCCCTGACACAACTGAATAGTCCCTGAAGCGGAAGTATAAGCAGGTGATAAGATTTATAACTGACCTGAAAATACTCCATCCATTCTGATTCAAACTTCATAATGTTATTGCACAGATCGTGACATTCAGTGAGTTTAAATTCCACCTTCTTCAAATTAGTCCAACTCTAAAACATCATTTGTTATCTAAATAGAAGTATTGATTGATAGTACCTGTTCTGCAGCATCAGAAAGTACTGTACAGAAAACAATAATTCTAAGTACATTTTAAAAGAAGCGCTCGGTACCTTACTTTGATAATGAGCAATAAATACAATGCTCGGGGCAGAGAAGTTCAGCACAATACGTTAGGCTAAAGTATTTAAGTAAAAGAACTGATTACAGTATCTTATACAGAATGCAATATACAGTATTTTGCAATATAGCACTGTTGTGAGTGGAGTGCATTATAATTAATTAGCAGTATTTTACCGATCGAAGAATACCAAATCAATTCTGCTCAAATTATGACTTACTGTTTATTAAGCTACTCAACTTACAACTTACTTTAGTCAATAATAAACATATGCATTAAAATTCAATCAATGAATTTTCAATCAAAGATTATGAAAATATAAGCAGTCATTGTTTGAATGTATTTTAAGCACCAACAAGCTACATTGAATCTGCTCAAAATACTACGCCAATGAAAAGACTAGTGAATTAGTTGTCAAAACCTCAATAACAATAATAACATACATTGTAGTGAAATGATCAATTATGTTGATATTGTCACTTTTAATACGAAAAGTTTAATTAAACCGTTAGGCGATTTAGTCGATATCAGACTTTTTTTACGAGTAACCAGTCCTGTGCATGTCTGACATTTTACTCTCAGATCAGCGCGGCCGGGAATCGAACACACGAGAGTTCAATACACTTCAGGATCGATCATTTAAAACTTTATGACATTACCTGATCCCTATAATAAATGTCTTATTTAGACATTCTAGTAGTAATACAGTTTCAGAATCAGTAAAATCTTTAATTGCCACATAAATTTTCTCATTAAATTAGTAAAGCGATTATATTAAACAATTGCTACAATATCAGAACAAAGCAACATTACACAGTTAGTTACACCGAATAATAAAAATATACGGCGCTGCATACAGCACGGTAAATTCTAAAGCAATATCAAACGATACGGTACAAAACTTTTGTTGAGTGTATGACTTCATACATGTCTGAGGAAAAAAGTTACGAAATGAAGAAAGTTTAACATTGAGTTGAATGAGAAAAACTGAATGAAATTTTTTAATGTTAACGAATAATAAAATAGGCTATTACTGAGGCTCAGAGCTAATCTACCCAGAGTAGATATTAATTCGTCGAGAGAATAATGTCTTAGAAGTTTCGATCAAGCTTAGTTACGCTATGATATTGGGTAAATGCGATGAAGTGTATTAGATTCATATTCAGCTTAGCCTACAATCAACAGAGAAATCCGATGAATGAACGGCAATGGAGCAGAGGTGCCTTATGGGTTGAGCGTGCACTTATTTCATGCCCTCTTTTTAGAATCTCAATGTTGCGTTTGTAAAATCAAAGAAACGCACAAACTGCTTAAGATATACTCAAACGCAGCAACAAGGAATTGAAAATGTGAGTATCACTATAACGAGAACGAGAGAATAACGCCATTATCATAAAAACAGCGAATTATTCTGATCATAAGATGAGAGGTAGAACAGAATGAAGAAGAGACAGGGGCAGGCCGAGAGTAGGTATGTTAGATGATTTAAAGACCCACTCATACTTGGAAATGAAGAGGAGAGCGGAAGACAGAGAAGAATGGAGCGTTATATACCACGGACCTGCCAGTAGGCAGTGCACAAAGAGAAGAGAGAAGATAAGACTGAGCATATCGGTGAGGTGTCTGATTGTGTGTGAAAGCTTGATTAGATATATTTCGTATACCTATGTATGGTATTTGTATTTCAAGTAAAGTATTTAATAATACTGCTGTACAAGCAAAGTAAAGATTTGCAAGTATTGCGTTTTATGGAAGTGTGATCCTAGGCGGTAGCTAAGCTAGGGCAAGTAACCAATGAGGGCATGCCTAGACAGGAAGTAGAGGAGGATAATCAAGATGGAAGAGTTTACAGGGACGTAAAAGGCGCCACGTTGAAAAGAAATTTAGAAGATATGAAGAATCTCACTAGTATCCAAATTCAAGAGTAATTAAAAGTGTTCGTTTAGAAGAACTGATTATAGTCCATCGAACAGTCCATGTGAAGAGAGTGATCTGCAGATGATCAAACTGGGAAGAGAGTTCCACCGATATATTCTTACCTAGGGATTATATTAGAAGGAATCCTAGTAGGCGAGTAGTCGAGAGGAAAGTAAAGTGTACGAATTTGTGCTAGAGAGCGTAGTAGTAGTTTGTGTGTCAAAAGTAATTGTATTTTATGTAAAGTACTTTCTTTTGTGTTTTTTAAAGTGAACAGTTATTCGGTAAAAAAAAGTATGATCCAAGTTATACGAATTTCGCATACTCGTGCTATTTGAAATCGTTTTAATTTTAGTTCCACTACATATTTGTGTATTATTTTATTTCTTTAAGTATTATATTAATATTTAATTTAATACGGTCGTTAAAATAATTAATATATTAGTAGGATACTCTAGATTCAGTCAAAAATCGAGGACAAATAACGACTGCAGAATAATTGTAGTAGGCATATTATTAGGAATTTAAGGCCTGGAACATTTAATCTCAGGATCTGATTGTATCTCAGATAAAATTGTAGAATCAAGTTCCTGACATTGTGCATCAGCAAGTGCAGCGTTCAAATACAGGTTAATCCCGACATTGACGCCTTAGATAAACGAAACCGACATAAGCTTATCCTTGCAGTAAGGCTGTTCTAGTTGAGTCAGGACCGCAGAAGAATAAATGAGCCGAATAACGCCCATATCGTGAACGACAAATAAGTAAGAACTTAGCAAGGCACAAGGAAGTCCCCTCATTTTTGCTCGAGCTAAGAGATTAAAGTTCCAGAAAGGGACGGACTTTTCTGACTTTATCGTCTTGTTGATTATACCTTAAACCTAAATTCAGGATAAAAGACTAGAATGTCACAGAGGTAGTAAGAGAATTACCCGATGATTGATCCATTTCGGTTGACTATACTGTACTTTATTCTTCTTAGTGTTATCATCATCTTTACTGATATCATCTTCCATTTCCCGATCCTGGAAGCCTTCGAGAAGCAGCCGCAGCTCTATCTCACTGGCTCGTCTCTCAGACAGTAGTCTTTCCAAAGAAATGAGGAAAGCAAAGATCAAGCTCTGGTCATCTGACATCACATAAGTGCTGTGTGTAAACAATTCCTCCAAAACAACCTTCACTAGCTCTAATCCACGCGCTTCAGGAGTACCTATAGGTAATCAAAAATCAATTAATCAGTATAACATTCGAATGATCGATATATCTGTCAGTCAGTCAGTTAGTCAGTCAATCAATAAATCAAACAATCCAACAACCAATCAATAAATCGAGCGATTTGTTACCCGATGATTGATCCATTTTTACCCGATTTATTGATCTATCAGTAGCTTCTTCAGTAAGTTAATTAAAGCTAAAAGCTAAGGTTAACGTCAGTTTCCTCACTCGAAAGCGATGTCAGTGACGGGCGAGCACAGGATTTGAACCCCGCACACACTAATCCGCGGTTGAGTATCTTACTGACTTCGCCACTGGCTCCAGCCGATTTATTGCCAATTAATTACAATTAGTCATTAGCCTATCAGTCAGTCAGTTAGCCGGTCGGTCGGTCAATCAGTTCATCAATCAATCAATCAATTAACCACTCACTCAGTAAATCAATCAAACAATAAGACGAGTCCAACATACGCAAAAAAATGTGCATAAAATACTCCATCTAATCCTCAATTATTTATTTATTTATTTCAAACCATTACACTTTACAAAATAACATAACAATATGCAATAAACTGAGACTCTGAGCAATGGTTTGTGGCTTCCTGAGGAGCTCTAAAACTATCAAGCAACTACTCAATAATCAGACATCATAAATATGTTGAGTGCATTGTCTACTCCATTAAGTCTCAACACTATTATTTTAAGTGCATCAATGGTATGCAAGAGGAAGAATGAATTGATCTATCGATTAACAAATCAATGAGTCAAGAAAGTGGATTTCAATCGCTTAATCGATCAATCAATCGTAACTAAAGATGTCAGTAGACTGAAAAGCGTGGCAATCAATTAGTCACTAAATCACAGTAGATGCTGTCCGTTCATGGACCGCAAAGTTTGTAGCTAATAACGGAGATAGCAACACCGAATTGTAAATCATTAAACAATACTAAATTACTTTTTAAGCACTCTTTCCTTTTGATATATATATATATATATACGTAATAAATGCTCTCGAAATAGGTAAGCTACACATGTTCTAGACATACCGAGATATTCCTTCGGCCTTACTCTACTCGTAACAGCCCTGGTGAATATTTCTTTGAAGGCGGGAGGATGAATGTAGAAGAGAGACTGAACTCTACTCAGCCTCATCAGCACATTAGATATCTCAGAAGCTCTGTCAGCCACACACTCGTAGGCAGCCTGCTTCTGTCTCAGTCTACTCGACAGGTACTCCAATTCTTCCAGCAGCAGGCGATTCTCTGTCTGCACAACCTGATATCTCTCCAGTAGCTCATCAAAGCTGACATCATTCAGCAAAGCTCGACCAGAGTTCTTAAGTAGATGCTCACGTATGCTTCTCTATGAGCAGATTTTTAATATTAAAGAACAGAATAATTAACAGATACAAAATAACTGTTTAACCCAGGAAAATGCCAAACAAAGTAAAGTGTTTCATAGTTGTTATTAAATTAGACGGAGAGAAAGGTCCTTGAAAGTATCAAATTCCCTATTTTGCAAGTTGAAGTTACATACAAGAAAGATAACATAATAGCAATATCTAAAGGCCAAATTGTTGATATGCCTAATGCATATACCATGATAACGTCTATCGTGCAATTATATTGAGTGAGAAAACAACTTTGATTAGATCCACCTAGAGAACAACTTTGATTAGATCCACCTAGAGAACAACTTTGATTAGATCCACCTAGAGAACAACTTTGATTAGATCCACCTAGAGAACAACTTTGATTAGATCCACCTAGAGAACAACTTTGATTAGATCAACATAGAGAACAGGATTGACTAGATCAACATGGATAACAGCATTGATTAGATCAACAGATAATTGATTAGATCAATACAGAGAAAAGCACTGATTAGATCAGAATTGATCTAATTGATCAAATGATCTGATTCATAGATAGGAATTGATTAGACAATATAGAGAACAGTATGATTAGATCAAAATAGAGAACAGCATTGATTAGATCACCATAGATGATAGCCGGTAATGGTTGCGGCTATGGAAGATATTGAGGAAGGAATATAAACTATTGAGGTAAATTGCTGAAATATGTGAGATTTGCAGATGATCAAGGTATGCTTGCTAGTAATGAAGCAGAATTGCAAAAGATTATGGTTGGTCTGAATGTCACAGCATTCAGACATGGCACGAAGTTTAATATAAAGAATATAAAAGCTACGAGAGTGACTAGGAATCACAGGGATACAAAAGTTACAATGAATTACCCTACTGGAACAGGTAAGAAGCTTTAAGTATCTGGGCCACACCTTTACAGAAGACGGTAAGTGTGAAACGAAATAAAATGTAGAATTGCACATGCAAAAGAGGCTTTCGGAAAGAGAAAAGAACAACTAACAAAAGGGATTGAGCAAAACCACAAGATAAAGATTGTGACAACATTGCTTTGGTCGACATTTCTGTATAGATGTGAAACGTGGACATTAAAGCAAGATGATATCAGGAAACTAGATGAGGCATTGGAAATGTGGTCATGGAGAAGGATGTAAAAGATTAGTTGGACTGACAAAATTACAAATGAAGAAGTTCTTGAAAGAGTGATAAAGATCTGATGAGAAAGATCTGAAGAGAAATAGAAAGAGAAGCAGGATAGGTCATATTATAAGGGGGATGGTTTGCTAAATGATGTAATAGAAGAAAGAATGCAAGGGAAAAGAGTTAGAGGAAGACCGAGACATGGGATGTTGGATGATCTGATAAAAAAAATCATATATAGAGATGGAAAGGTAGGCTGAGCATAGAAAGTAATTTATTTGTTTTATTTTTTTATTTTTTATTTATTATTATTTTATTTTATTTTTATTTTTATTTTATTTGGTTGGAAGAGTTACAGGCAATGGACCTGCCGTTAGACAGTGCACTAGAAGTAGTGAGAATAGCATTGATTAGATCAACATAGAGACCAGCATTCATTAGATATTAAATTAGATATTACTATTAGATATTGTATTAGATATTTAATCAACACAGCATTGATTAGATCAACAAAACATTCACGACATCAACACAACATTGCTTAGATCAACACAGCATTGATCTAACGGCTGGAGCCCGTGGCGATGTCGGTAGGATACTCGACCGCGTATCAGTATGTGCGAGGTTCAAATCCTGGGCTCGCCCGTCACTGACATCGTTTTCGAGTGAGAAAACTGATTTTAACATTAGCTGCACCAGCTGTAATGATCAGAGTTGTACGCAGTTGAAGATAAAGTATATAACGTAAGCCTGGGTTGACCTCAGCAGCTTCCAGCATCATGTAAGAGTTGAGCTCATCTCTGAGCAAGGCCATTGATTGGCTGATTACTTCCGGTTTCTCCTGGAGTAGAACAAGTCGCAGATACTCCTCACGTCTACCACCACTAGTCACTGTCATGTCCACTAGCTGCAGACGATCCAGAGGTAAACCAACGTGATCTAGAACACACAGTAATACAGTGGAAAACCTATATGATCTAGAACATACAGTAATATAGTGGCAAACCAATATGATCTAGAACATACAGTAATACAGTGGTAAACCAACATGATCTAGAACACACAGTAATACAGTGGTAAACCAACACGATCTAGAACACACAGGAATACAGTGGAAAACCTATATTATCTAGAACATACAGTAATACAGTGGTAAACCAATATGATCTAGAACACACAGTAATACAGTGGTAAACCAACATGATCTAGAACACACAGTAATACAGTGGCAAAACAATATGATCTAGAACACACAGTAATACAGTGGTAAACCAACACGATCTAGAACACACAGTAATACAGTGAAAAACCAATATGAGCTAGAACACACAGTAATACAGTGGAAAACCTATATGATCTAGAACATGCAGTAATACAGTGGCAAACCAATATGATCTAGAACACACAGTAATACAGTGAAAAACCAATATTTTGACGAAATTATCTAAATATGGTTGTAGAATGAACAAAATATACTATGGCTCCTTTATGTATGCCAACGATCTTATATTAATTTCGCTTTCGAAAAGCGAATTACAAACTATGATTAATATATGTTGTAAAAGTCTTAATGATGTAGGTCTTGAATCAAATACAAATAAGTCATACTGTATAAGATTTGAAAAAAGATACTGGAATACAACAACACGGGGAAGTGTTGTGCTTCCCCGTGTTGTGCTCGGGTGTGGTTGGACCACTGCAGAATTGGGCAACCGCAAACAATCTGCCGCGAGTACGTAAGAGGAGACTAAAGGCAGGAGCTGAAGATGGCAAGAGGGGACCCACCTCACCATGAAATATTTTCCCCCAGGATTAATGGTAATTAATCCACCTAACCGAGGAAGGCAACGGGAAACCACCTCAGAAGCCATATTTTTCCCAAGCTATAGGCAACATAAGATATGGATAAGGCATAGACTTTGTGAATTGATTAACTCTTGTTGATCTAAGGAGTGCTCATATGGAGTGAGAAAAGAGACTTTGAGTATGAATATGTACCTTGAACTAGCCACTTGGCAGTGCACTGAAGAAGAACTGGAATACAGGACCTAGCGTAACGGCCAATAATAAGAGCATACTCTGGGTTAAAGAAACCAAATATCTGGGTGTGACCATTGTAGCTGGGAAAAAATTTAAGTTTCATTTTCAGATGTGAAAAGTTAATTTTACTAATTACTACTAGTTTAACGCTACAGTGCATCTATTAGAAAAAATGGCCCCAATCTTAACTTATGCCATGGGGCGCTTGATCTAACAGCGTCTGATTTAAATAGCCTCGACCTTACTCTAAGTAGAGCAATATGCAAGATATTTAAGATTAGGGAAAAGATAATATTACATTATATATGAATATTTTTGGAGTGCAGAGCATCAAATAGTAAACATAAATGTAATTTGGTCGTGAAGGCTTGTAAAAGTCAAAATTTAATTTTAAGAAATATATGTATAAATAATGCAAAAGGTCTAACTAGCCATGCATTAGTAGATAGTTAGGACATCTATGCTATAAATTTTTATTTTTCTTTTATTTTGGTTTATTTTCAATGCAGCTGTATTTATTTTAATGCACTGTTGGTATTTTTTGTTTGTTATTGTATGTAACTTACTACCACGTTTTGATGGTGTAATAAAGATTCATATATATATATATATATATATATATATATATATATATATATATATATATATATATATATATTTATATATATGAATCTAATGTTCTTGATCATATTGGTTTTCCATTGTATTGCTGTTTGTTTTTTAGATCATATTGGTTTACTATTGTATTCCTGTGTGTTCTTGATCATATTATACATACATATATATATATATATTTATATATATATATATATACATGTATATATACATGTATATATATATATATATATATATATATATATATATATATATATATATATATATGTATGTATGTATAATATGATCAAGAACACACAGGAATACAATAGTAAACCAATATGATCTAAAAAACAAACAGCAATACGACGGAAAACCAATATGATCAAGAACATACAGTAATACAGTGGTAAGCTAATATGATCTAGAACATACATTAATACAGTGTAAAACCAATATGATCAAGAACATACAGTAATACAGTGGTAAGCTGATATGATCTAGAACATACAGTAATACAGTGGTAAGCTAATATGATCTAGAACATACAGTAATACAGTGTAAAACCAACTTGATCTAGAACAAACAGTAATACAGCGGTAAAGCTATAGGCCCTATGATCTAGAACATAAGTAATGTAGCCGTAAACCGATACCATTTATATGCAGTAATAGAGTGGTAAACTAATATGATCTAGAACATTTAGTAATGCAGTGGTAAACCAATAAGATCTAGAATATGCAGTAATACAGTGGTAAATAAACTATAATCTAGTACATACAGGAATTCAGTGATAAAATAATATTATTAAAAACATAGAGTATTACAGTGGCAAACCAACATGATCTAGAACATACAGCAATATATTGGTAAACCGGCATGATCTAGAAAAAAGCTAATGTCAAAGCCAGTTTCCTCACTCGAAAGCGATGTCGGTGACGGGCAATCTTAGAATTTGAAACCCACATATACTGATCCATGGTCGAATATCTTACCGGCATCGCTACTGGCTCCAGCCGCCTATACAGTAAATAGTATTGCATGTTCTTGATCAAATTGGTAAACCGGTAAGATCTAAAACATGCAGTAATACATTTATAAACCAACACGATATCGAACATACTATACTGTATTACAGTGGTAAAAACCAATATGATCTATGACTTACAGTAATACAGTGGCAAACCAATGTGATTTAGAACATAAAGTAATGCAGCTGTAAACCAATAGGATATAGAGCATACAGTAATACACTGGTAAACCAATATGATTTAGAACATACAGCATTACAGTGGTAAACCATCGTGATCTTGTATATACAGTAGTACATTGGTAAACCAATGTGATCTAGCACATACAGTAATACTGTGGTTAACCAATACGACCCTGAACATACAGTGGTAAACCAATGTGATTTAGAACAGGTACTTTAGTACCTGTTAACCTGTTGTATCTCTTAATTCAATACTAGCACTAAAGTTGTCAATTTTTATAAAAAGGCTAATACCTCTCAATAGAAACATTGGAAGCTCTGTGTGCAATATCAGACAAAACCTGCGATGACATGTCAGTGTTTTGTTTTGACAAAGAAAGGACATCTGTACATCGTCCAGTGAGCTGAAGATACATAGGAAGAGATTCCTGAATGGATGATCACGTGATATTTCTTCAGCGTTTAGCAGCAATACACACTCGCCTGAACATACATGTACAAGTAACAGAGACTGAGAAAGCTGTTAAATAAAGTTTAAATGCTACCGAATCATAAGTGACACGGAAGAAATTTGAACCGATGGCCACCTACTTATTAATGAAGAATTCTAATTACTATGGTATCAATCCTATTCAGACTAGTACAGTAATATATAGTGGGCTAATTTGATCCAATAGCACATGGGTCAATTAGTAATACATTGCTTAACTTAAAACCTAGATTACTGCTCAGGAAGTTTGCAAATAGCATATATGAAGAACAAAGGCTCATTAATTTCTTCTTCAATTCTAGTACGGTTGTTTTACTAAATACGACTATTTTATACAATCAGAGATAGCAAATACATACTCGCAAGTCGCAAGGAAAACTCAGTATCTTTGAAGTTTTATTAATTTTTACATTTTAGAGGAGCTAGTTCGACATTTTTCTTTCAAATGTTATCAGGGCGGATACAAAATTGTTTAAGCTATATCGATTTTATGCAACCCATGCTCAGTTTCAGAATTATCATATTACATAATAGGCATCTATAAAGCTGAAATGTAACATCGCAGTCAACAACGCTAGAATAACGGTTGTTTTTATTCTGAGTTTATTTGTAGAATTTATCTCTAACGCCAAGAGATAAAGATGAACTCAATACAGAACGCCGAAGTAGTTGGATGATATAGCCTAGGATTAAAAACAAACATTCGTTCTTGAATTCAGAGAAAATTATAGGAATGCATTGAAATAAGCTGATTTGACCACTTTATCATCTTCTTAATTAATATACTTATACTATTATTTATTTATTAAACAGTCCTTTTCAGGGTTTCATCAAAATAACAACCTTTTTTTCTGAGGCTCCACAAAGATAAACATGCAATCTTTATTCAGTGGTTTGTTGACAACTAATTTTACTGAAGACGTCATTCTTATAGATGCCGATTCTTTCTCTTAATTCACTGCCCATCGGTAGGTCCATGGCATATAACTCCTCCACATACTTCTGTCATCCGCTTTTCTCTTTATATCAACATACGAACTATTTATCAAATCATCCAGCATCCCTAGTCTCGGTCTTCCTCTAACCTTCCTTCCTTTTATTCATCGTTCAATTACCTCTTTTAGTACACTATGCCCTCTCAATCTGACCCATAAAATTCCTCTTTTTATTCCTTATGATATTCATCCATTGTCTATTTATATGAGTAAAACAGTAAATTCAAAGGGAGCAGATAAGAGAAAGCTAAGTATGGGGGATGAGAAGGCAAGTGATTGTGGAGATTGTTGTAAGGAAGTGTCAGGAATAGAGAAGGCGGTTCAATGTGAATTATGTGAAGCATGGTTTCACATCTTGTGTGTTAACATAAGTGCGGAAACCTACAATCTCCTGAATCAGGAATGCATACACTGGTATTGTGTGCGGTGCAACACGAGGGCAATTAAACTCCTGAAGGGTATGTCAGTATTGGAGGAAAGGCAGAGTAGAATAGAAGAGGATCAAAGAAAGACGTAGAAGCAGTTAGAGCAGGTCGTGCAAAGTGTAAAGAATTTGGAATCATGTGTCGGAGAAGGGAAAATGTTAGTGAAGAATAGAAGAAAGCTAGCAGAAAGTAGTGACATGGCCAATAAGGAATCAATGAGAAGTGAGGACATACTTGAAAGGGTAGAGATTGAAAGGCGTAAGATGAATCTAATGATAATGGGAGTAGAGGAGGGAGATAACGACAAAGAGGTCATAGAGGACATTTTGGTCAAACTCGTTGGACCAAAAGGAAGAACGGCAGTAGTATGCCTGGACAGAAAGGGGAAAAAATCAGACAAAGTCAGACCTATCAGAATTGGCCTGAGCAATGTCCAAACAAAGTATGAAATTTTGGGGAAGTCCAAAAACCTGAAGGAGTATGAGGAATACAGGAGGGTATATTGTGTGCCTGATCTAACTAGGAAGCAACAAGCTGAGGATAAGGGACTAAGAAATAAATTGAACGAATTGAGAGACAGGGGGATAAGGATGTGAGAATTAAGAGAGGTAAGTTACTAAAAAACGTAAATGGAGCCGAGGTGGTAGTGTTTGCACCTCGGAATTACATGAAAACTTAGGATCTGCGGAGCCGAGTCTATTGTCGTCGCCTTCAGATATTGATGTTAATAATAGTTAAAAATGTGTTTACTTCAATTCCAGAAGTATTGTAAATAGAATGTCTCAACTAAAGTTGTTGATTAAAGATGAAAATATAGATATTTTGGGAATCATTGAGTCATGGTTGTCTGATGACATTAGTGATAGTGAAATTAATTTTAGTGGATACAGTGTATTTAGATGTGATCGAAATGATTTAGTCAAGAAACGAGGTGGGGGCGTTTTGCTGTATATAAAAAATGAACTGAACCCAAGTCAAGTTAATGATTTATGTGTTTCTAACTTTAAAGAAAGTGTTTGGTGTAATATCAAGTGTAAGAACATTAATCTTATTACTGGTGTTATGTATTGAGCCCCAGATAGTTCAAAAACTAATGACGAGGCTATGTTTAGTGTGTTTGATAAATTGTATGATAAGAAGGTTGTAGTAATGGGTGATTTTAACTATCCTGAATTGGACTGGGGAAATAGAGAAAACATAGATGAATCTCACTTATTTATAGAATGTATAAATAAAATTTTTTTAGATCAGTGTCAGGCTCGGATTGATAGCAGCTTTATGTGCCTGATATTGTCATAGATGTTTTGTTGACATTCGAAGCTACAGGGCATTTAAATGGCTCTTGGTAACACTGTGGTTATATTTTACTAGCGTTGTAATTTTGACTGTATTATTGCGCGTGCTTGTTTACCTGTATTACTGGATGACTTTAATCGTATCAAAGTAAACACGCATTATAGTGAAATGATCAACTATGTCGATATCTATCACTTTTTAACACCACATGTTCAATGTCATTTTCCATTTAAC
This sequence comes from Enchytraeus crypticus, assembly GCA_905160935.1. NCBI lineage: Eukaryota > Metazoa > Annelida > Clitellata > Enchytraeida > Enchytraeidae > Enchytraeus > Enchytraeus crypticus. The sequence continues at coordinate 94,593 of CAJHZI010000200.1, read as the reverse complement.
CAGTCCAGTGAATGTCCGAGATTTTAATCTCAAATCAGCGCGGCTGGGATTCGAACCCACGAGGGTTCAATTCACCTCAGTATCTGTCATTTGAAAGTTCATGACGTTATCCATTGCGCTATTGAGACATTCCGTGTCGCTACTTGTATTTGTTATTAGCGGTAATGCGCCTTGTTTGGATTTTAAAAACACTTCCTCGCTCGGTTTTATGAGAATAACATGTAACTTAGAAAAGTTTCTTTCTAAGTTTTAAAACTTTATTCTTATTATTTTGTTATTTACGAAGCGATAACTTTATTTAAAGAAGTAACTGAATTTTATTGAGTAATGACCGAGCGGTGGAAGGCACTAGGGGTCGGTTGTCTGTGTTGAGCCATATTTTCGAATATGTAAGTATATGTAGTATGTTTGCCTAATTGTGTATCAGAGAAAAGCACCTAGTCGTAATTTCTTCCTTTTAGTCTCATTAGTTTTGGTGACAATTTATTTGCCAGTGGTGAAGTCTGTTTGTGTTGTGGAGAAGCTCAGGTATTATTTTTGAACCCTATTGAGAGAGGGTTAGAGCTAACATCCTTGACTGGAGTAGACTCTAATGTAAATTTATGTGAGGCTCAGTACCAGGAATAAAAAAAGAGAGGGTACATGAGACATTTGTGAAATTACCAGGTGTGGCTAACATAGTTTCTAGGGGTTCTTGTTTACAATCTATAAAAAAACGGCTAAACCGTTTCAAGACTCAGAGACTTTAGCCTGGGTAAGGTATAACAGAGCTAGTGAAATTAATTAAATCCTTGGGATTTAGAAACAGGCGGCAAATCCTTTTGTTAAGTTTATGAGTGACGACTCTTTTTGTGGAGGGATATATAAGAGACCGGTTACTAGGGGAATTCCACTGTGGTGAAGTTTTCTATATTATGATACACAGGTGCATAGCATAATACATGTATTAAGCATAGACAACATACATCCCAGTGTGGAAGTATTGTTTAGCGTCCATTTCGTATTTTTCTTTGGCTGTATTTCGCCCTGTGCTATTTAAAAGGCGATACAGTAATTTATGAACATCTTCGTTATTGTTTATTTATTTATTTAAGTTATTATTATTATAATTATTAATTTGACTGTAATTTAATTATTCATTTACATCGTTTAATTTGTTATAGTTTCTGGCACATTATATTTCGTTTTATTCGTAATATAACATTAATAAAGGAATTGATATTCCTTTAATAAATTAGTAACTCCTGTGGTTTGTCTGAATACTTCTTAACGTAGTATTTAACAGATGAGACACGCTGTTTCATTAGCTCTCCCGTTATTTAGTCTGACATATCTGCGACTTGAACCTGGTCCAGGACTTTGTAAATATTCTCACATATTTTCATTTTCCTGATATGTCTAGGCTAATAGTACCTTCATTGGTACTTTCCCTGACAATCAGTATTGTAATAAGCCTACTAGAGGCAAAAATTTCCTTGATCTTATTTTGTGCTCTGAAAAAAAAAGGATGTACTTATAGGTGAACCTTTTGAGACCAGTGATTATCTAACCATTAACTTTGTAATTCAGTGCAGTTGGATCGGTAGCAAAGTCCAAAAATTTCATTATTTTAAAGTAAATTATGAAGAAATTAAAAGAAATATACAGCATAGAAATTTATTTATGGTTTCAAGTGATAATGATGATAACGATGACGTAGAGGGCTTATGAAATAATATAAACAGAGGTCTTAGGATGATTCGAGATGATTTTATTAAATTGAAAGCCAAACATAGAGATAGATGCAAGTGCGTTACTAAAAAGGTAAGAAGAAAAAGAAAAGCCAAAAACATGCTTGGAACAATCATAAAAGTAGTAATAATGAAGAATCATTGTACTGTGAATATAAGAAAAAGCTTAACAAATCGGTTGCAGAAAATAGAAAAGCCAAGTTAGAATTTGAAAAACAGCTAGCTCGTAAAAAGCTCGTATCTAGCTCGTAGCTAGATAAAGAATGATGCAAAGAGTTCTTTTGCCTATGCTAATGCTAACAAAAAGGTTATTAAAAAGATTGGTCCTTTAAGAGATGAATATAACAACATTACAGAAGATAATAAAGATACTGCGAACTATTTTAATAACTATTTTTCGTCTGTATTTGTGGAGGAAGATTTAGTTAATATGCCAGTACCGGCTAGGATCTTCAAAGGTAACTTTGAATGCTCCTTACATAATATTGAGTTTGATATTGATGATGTTATAAATAAATTAAATTCGCTAAATGTCAATAAAAGTCAAGGTCCAAATGAGATTCATGGAAAACTGGTTTCGGAGCTAAGAGATGAATTAGCACCAGCTCTATTAAACCTACTAAAAGCTTCAATGAAAACAGGGATGGTTCTTCAAGATTTTAAGAATGCCAATGTTGTACCAATACATAAAAAGCGGAATAGGGATAAAACAGAAAATTCTAGGCCTATAAGCTTAACAAGTATAATCGGTAAGACATTTGAAAGATATTATTAAGGATAAAATAATTAGTTTCTTGGAAGAATATAACTTAATTAGAAATAGTCAGCATGGTTTTATTAGTGGGGCGTTCTTGTTTAACTAATTTGCTACATTTTTTAGAATATATTACAAAGGAAGTAGATAATAAAAATAGCATTGATATCTTATATCTAGACTTTGCTAAAGCGTTTGATAAAGTTCCACATGAAAGATTACTTAGTAATCTAACTACTAGTAAGTGGAAGCACATGGAATAACGGGCAAACTTTTAAAGTGGATAGGTAATTTGTTAAGTAATAGAAAACAAAGGGTGTGTGTCGAGGACGAGTTCTCGGAATGGGCAGCAGTGAAGAGTGGTGTGCCACAGGGCTCTGTTTTAGGACCTCTATTATTTTTAGTTTACATCAATAACATTGGCATAGATATTGTATCTAAATTTAGTAAATTTGCAGATGATTCTAAAGTAGCAAAGATAGTAAACAACATTGAAGATACTGAGATTTTAAAGTATGATATAAAAATATTACAGAACTGGTCTAGCGATTGGCTAATGGAGTTCAATGCTGAGAAATGTAGAGTTATGCATATAGGGAATAATAATTTAGAAATTGAGTATACATTGAACAATATTAAACTAAAATCCACAAACAGTGAGAGGGATTTAGGAGTCTTTGTGGATAGCTCTTTTAAATTTAGTGAATATTGTAATAAAGTTGTCAATAGTGCTAATTGTGTATTAAGAATGATTAAAAGAACAATTGCATGCAGAAATAAAGATATTGTGGTAAGGCTATATAAGGCTCTTGTACGGCCCAAACTTGAATACTGCGTTCAGGCTTGGTGCCCATATCTTAAGAAATATATCGATAAATTAGAAAGAGCAACAAGGCTGGTATTTGACTGTCAAAAACTTAAAAAAGTAAACACGCATTATAGTGAAATGATCAACTATGTTGATATCTATCACTTTTTAACACCACATGTTTAAACCGTTAGGCAATTTAGTACATTTTCCGTATAATCGGTCCTGTGAATGTCCGAGATTTTACTCTCAGATCAGCGCGGCTGGGATTCGAACCCACGTGAATTTAATTCACCTCAGGATCTGTCATTTTAAACGTCATGACGTTACCCCTATGCTATTAAGACATTCAATTCTTAATTATGAGAATAGATTAAAATTCGTAGGATTAACATCTATAAGTGAGAGAACTAGAGGAGATTTAATAGAAGTTTTTAAGATACTCAAAGGCTTCAGCAAAGTTAACCATAGTATTTGGTTTAATTTATCAAACAACAGAACCACAAGGGGACATTTATAAACTTAGTAAATTTAGAAGTAGACTAGATTTAAGGAAATTTTTCTTTAGTCAGAGAGTTATAAATGCTTGGAATAGTTTGCCAAGCGAAGTTGTGGAAGCAGAATCAGTGAATGCTTTTAAAAATAGATATGATAAACATAAGAACATGTAAATTAGATGGTAATTGCATGTTCAGTGTTATACATAGACTACGTATAAATTTCACATGTTGACATGAAGTCTGTATGATTTGATTTTTTTATTTGTTTTATTTTTTAAGTAGGACTAATTAAATTTTTTATGCTGTACAGATAGGTGAAATTAGACCTAAATAGAAATATATATTTGAAATTTCATATAAATAGGCCTAGTTGGGCACGGGCTCTTTTGGTAAATGTACTTGTATAATGTAGTTTTCAGTTTTTTATTGAACTATGTGTTATTAATATTAATTGGTTTTGGTTAAGAGTCTGATGAGTCTTAAACAAGCATATAATTACTTCCTGACTCTGTAATGTTATGTTAAGTTATGTTATACTAACCCTGTTTTGTAATTCTTCGCTCTTAATTTTGTCAGTCCATTTGATCATCTCCATTCTTCACCATAGCTACATTTCAGTGCTATTGTAGCTTATTCTGGTGCTCAAATTCTATGTACTACTAAAAGAAAGCATAGGGTTACTTTTCGCCCGAAATCCCCTTCTCTTAATGCTTGTTACCTTAACTACTTATCTAACAATGATGTCTTCAAAGACATGTCTGACTTGGATGTGCAAGACATGTTTGATGAGTTTTATTTGATTGCTCGAAATCCACAAGATGATTTCTTTCCTCCAAAGACATTAACATTAACCTCTAATGACCCTAGCTTTGTATCGTTAGAAATCAAGAGTTTGTTACGACGAAAGAATGCTCTGATGCGCTCTGGCAAGATTGAAAAGGTAAACTCTCTTGCTAAAAAAATTGGTTATCTTATTGCTAAAGCTAATTCTAAGCAGCTATCGCGTCTCAATACAGATACATCAACGGTTGAACTCTGGCAAATGGTAAAGCAATGTTTAGGGAAAAAATCTAAGCTTCTAGTTCCTGGTAACATCACTGCTGACTCCCTTAACGATCATTATGCTAATATATCAGCTGACCCTAAATAGTCTGCGCCTCTCTTCAAAAGTACCAATTCTAAGGCCGATTTTAAACCACTTTCTGAATTTCAAGTTTTTAATATATTGAACAACCTGAAGCCAACCGCTACTGGTTTGGATGGTCTAACAGCCTGGTTTCTCAGGTTGTTTGCTCCTGTATTCTGTCAACCTCTAACAACACTTTTAAATGCTTCCATGGCACAGTCTGTTGTCCCTAATCAGTGGAAAAATTCTTGTATAATACCTTTGTCTAAAGTTTCTAAGCCCTCTACACTGTCAGATTTTCGTCCTATCTCCATCACCCCTGTTCTTTCCAGACTTTGTGAGAGAGTCATCATTTCAACTTACATTTATCCTGCTCTAGGAAGTCCTCCTGCAACACTTTGTTTATATGACCAGTTCGCCTTCAGGCCAACCAGATCTACCACAGGTGCCCTGATAGCACTCTATCGGAGTATCTCACAAATGTTGTCAAGTAGTCCCTTTGTCAGAGTCATTGTTCTAGATTTTAGCAAAGCTTTTGATCGGATCAGACATTCAACAGTTATTGAAAAGTTTGCTGATCTGGACATACCATCTTGCATCCATAATTGGCTTGTTAGTTTCTTTACTGGCCGTCAACATTGTACTAAATATGATGGCAATGTATCCTCTACTGCAAATATTTCAGCTAATGTTGTACAAGGTTCAGCTATTGGTCCTGCTTCATATTTCATTACTGCTTCGGATTTAAGACCTATCCACTCTTATAATGACATTATTAAGTTCGCTGATGATACATACCTCACTATCCCATCTCAGTATCTTTATACCACTGACGATGAACTTGCTAACATTGACTTGTGGTCCAGTAAGAACAATCTACAGTTGAATAAGTCGAAATCCCGTGAACTTCTTTTCCATCCTCCGCGATCTAGATTTCTAGCAAGTTCTGTGCCACCGCTCCTAGATGGAATTGTCAGAGTCAACACCTTGAAGTACTTAGGTGTTACACTGCAATCCAACTTTTCTTTTTCTGTCCACGTGGATGATATAATTAACAGTTGCTCTTCTAATCTTTTTGCCATTCGCACTCTAAAATCAAAAGGTCTTAATTCTGACCTAATTGTCACTGTCTTTAAATCTATTGTACTCTCCAAGTTAACATATGCATCGCAATTTTGGTGGGGTTATGTTGGTTCCTCCGAGAGTGAACGCCTTGAAGCCTTCCTCAGGAAGGCTACAAGATGTAACTTCTATGATGGAGTACGATCTTTTGCGGATATCGCTGCCGATGCAGATGAGAAATTGTTTAACGCTATCATCAGTAACAAACAGCATGTCCTGCACCGGCTTCTTCCGCCGCTTAAAGATAATGTTAACTTTAAGCTCAGGGAGAGGGCTCACCCTTTCTCTTTACCATCTAAGCGCACACCTTTGATGGATAAGAACTTTATAATTAGAATGCTATATAAAGACTCTTATTAAGTTTTTTAAACAATGTCCGTTTATGTTTATTACTTTCTATATTGCCATTTGTGTGTGTGCACGTTTTCTGCGGTATGTCAGATTTCATGTAATAAACGAATATAATAACAATAATAATTTCGAATTCTATTATTGCTACTGTGGCATTTAGCTTAGAGCGGCGCTTTATAAATATACTTACTATTATTTTTTTACCCGGGGTGTAAAGAACCTGAAGTTTGATAAAAACGATTGGAGCAATACGTGCTGAATCGCCGCCCGGCTACTTGAGGTTATCAAGCGTTCTAAAAGCAGACTGGATTAAATCTTTACAACGTAATGGAAAGCCTTTGCCAAAGAAAAGAGGTCTTTCGCTTATCGCCGGTTTGCTCTGTAATAGGTTGCTATGCCAAACTATTACAGAGCAAACATCTGATGCATCTGGAGTATGAGCGACCAATTGGTGTCTTAGACCAACTAGTACCTCATACTCCATATTTGCAGAGTTCCAGTCGCTACACCAATTGTGGTATTATACCACCAGGCTACTTGACCTTCACTGTCCATTCAGCGCTACTGTGGAATTTAGCTTTGAGCGGCACTTTATAAATATGCTGATTATTCTTGTTATTATTATTATTATTATTTTTTTATTTTTTACCCCGGTGTAAAGAACCTGAGGTTTGATAAAAAATGCTTCAAGCAATACGTGCTGAATCGCCGCCCGGCTACTGGAGGTCATCAATCGGCTCAAAAGAATTAATCGGCTTATTATTATTATTGTTTTTTTATTGCCCTGGGCTGCATAGGGCCCTGGACTAAAAAATAAGGTAAAGAAAGACTTCATTTAATTAAAAGAAAGATGAATAAGAAATATTTAAAATAATTCCTCTACGCTCTGGGAGGCCGCATTCGCCAATGTACCACGAACGCAAACAGCATTGATGCGCTGGAGGGCAATGCACAGGCGCTGCCATAGAAAGGCTTTATTATTGTTGTTGTTATTATTATTATTATTATTATTATATTTTAAATTACCCCGGTGTAAAGAACCTGGGGTTTGATAAAAATGATTCAAGCAATACGTGCTGAATCGCCGCCCGGCTACTCGAGGTCATCAATCGGCTTAAAAGAATTGTTGAAGCAGACTGCATTAAATCTTTGCAAAGTCATGGAAAGCCTTGCCAAAGAAAAGATGTCTCTCGTTTATCGCCGGTTTGCTCTGCAATCAGTCTGCGTATGCCATTAATAAAGTCAACTCCTCCAGGATTCATTGGACCCAATGGTTTCAATGGCCACTGGTACAACTTCATATCCTAGGGACAGATCACACAACGGTATTTGTCCAATTTCCTAGAGGCGGCATGAACAGCAGCTCCACCGGCTGTGACTGAATTTATTATTATTATTATTATTATTAAGCTATAGGAACCCAGAATTTGTGCCAATTTAACTTGGATAGCCTTGCATTTTAATGGCTATATTGAATTCTATCTTAAAGCGAGCAGTTTCATAAATAGATTTAATAATAATGCCTAATATTTAGTTTTAATCACCTTATCACAGTTCAAAAAACTAGTTCATGCAATGGTGCCACACAATAAAAAAAACCTTCTGAATATCAGTTCAGTTGAACATTAGTTTATACGCACATTGGCTCTACAACGACATCATCTAAATACACATTTACCTCGCACTGCAGCTTCCGTCAATTTCTCACTCAAGTTCATGTCCAGGGCAGACAGTACGATTAAGTCTTGGCTATGAGCTCGAGTCTGCTGACCTGATGATTGAGTGACAGACTCGCAGTGACCCGACAACGCGAGATGTCTGAGCCAGGCCTCTGCCACGTCATCAGGGTCCACGAGCAGGCTCCACCTGTAGGAGCAATGATGAGATGACCCAGCTCTGAGGATTAGAACGCTCTTGAGCACTTGTTCATCCGCACACAGCCCAGCAGCTCTACAGCTCAACAACTCAGAGGCTGAGCTCAGGTAGGACTCGACACTATACTCATCACTGGTGGGATATGCTTTCAAATATGATAGACAATTCCTCTGCAGTTCAGCATTAGTTTCCTCCGCTGATATACAAGTAGATTCACTGCCTCGTTTATTAGGCAGAAGAGGAGCTTGGCACGGTGTAGGCCGCGTGTTAGGCGAGTCGTTTGATTCGTTACTGATGTCATCTTTACAAGAGGAATCTGATGCCAAAGCTTTTGATATATTAGTGGTATATTTAACATTGTCCAAAGGTTGATTATCAGTAACAGCTTTGCAGTCAGAAGATAGTGAATTGTTTTGTGACACAGTGGTGCATCGCTGAATGAAATCACTTCTAGCATTGCTATCCAGCTGACCACAGTAAGCGATGTAAGCAGCAGTTAACAACGAGTCTCCCATTAGATGCTTAATGCGATCCTGTGATTGACTGAGCTCTGATTTATAATTTAGTTTATGAACGGCCATGTTGTTCACTGTGACACCCATTCTCTCACAACTCCTTGCACGAACCTTCGGACAACATTATGTAAAAATGCATCAATTCCTAAAAATATACTTCAAATAATTTATACAATAAACTTTAAGCAGCAATTAATATCTCTCGCTCTTTCTCTCACTAGAGAGGATAGCGAGAGTGGTATTTCAATTAATTTAAATTAATATCACTGTAGTGTTTTGCCGGAAAAATTATATAGTTCATTGAGTTAAGGTAAGCTAGGTCCCACAAGAGTAATTAATTTAGAAGACCGAGTAACAGCTGGCTGCATCACTTTAATCAAGTGCTTTCCAGGTGTGGTGATGCACTTGTGGTTTAACAATGCCATCTTGTAATGATACACTCCTTAATCTTGTAAACTTTAATGATTACAAGATTGATGATTGGTGATTGTAGTGAGTCCACAGCATCCTAAGGAATTGTTTTCTTCATGTGAAAGAAGCATGAAGGTTTTCAACAGAAATTCTTCTTCAATGCTGAAATTATTCCTCAATGCTGGATTACTGTAATAGTTCTAAAGTTGTAATAAGTCCGTAACTGATAGACTGTAAAGGATTCAGGCTTCCGCTGTATGAGAGAGAGAGAGAGAGAGAGAGAGAGAGAGAGAGAGAGAGAGAACTATGTTTATTTCGATACACTCAAAATATACAGTCTGTAAGACTAATTCTTTGTGCTAATAGCTCTTATTCTGCCTCATCTTTGTTACAGTAACTTGCTTGGCGTAAATAACAGTCCGCATCGAATTAAAATACTGACAATATTATATGTCTGAATAACTAAACCCCTGCATAACTAAATATTTACTATAGGCCCTACATGAATATCATTAAGTGTTTCTTCAGTAATGGAAAACTTGTGATCTTTTAATTCGAGAAAACTTGCTGCTGCGAACAGTACCTAAAGGTAACAAATTATTTACATGAAGAAATCAAAGAGTGAAACCAAAGTGTGGAATTAACTTCCACATTTTGTTAAGACATTTTGATTCACCTGACAGCTCTATAAAACTCTAATAGCGCATATCTTTGCGCGATCCTTCTTTATAAATTCTGTGCCATTATCAATTTTATAAAGAATCTTTCAGATTCTGGCATTTTAGTTAGTATATTGATGTATTCTATTGTATATTTATATGTTTTACTGTATACATGTATAACTATTGCAAAGTACAGACATGCGTTTCCATTATATATATATATATATATATATATATATATATATATGTATATATATATATATATATATATATATATATATATATATATATAACACATATATGTATCTATATAGTGGATATATATATATATATATATATATATATATATATATATATATATCCATTATGTATAAGTATAGGCTATATTTATTCGATTTCCATTATGTACATATATATATACATATAATTATATATATTCTTCTCTAAGTGCCGTGCCTGTTCCAAGCCTGGGCGGTCATGGTCATATTCCTCTTTGTTCATTGTTGCTCTGATCATCTCAGTTTCAGTTAACTGCATCCATTTGCTAAGACTCTTAATAAACGTCATTCGTTGTCGACCCTTGCATCTTTTTCCTTCTATTATTCCTGTCACTACGGTATTTTCAACTATTTTGTTCCGCATAATGTGTCCGAAAAATTTCATCTGTTGTCGTCGTATTCGGTTCAAAAGGTCACGACAAGTTGACATTCTTTGTAGAACATCTTCATTTTTAACGTGGTCTTTATAAGATATACGTAGCATTCTTCTATAGAACCACATCTCTGTTGCCTCAAGTTTCGATTCCATTGCAGAAGAGATTGTCCAAACTTCACTTCCATATAACAATATTGGTTGAATATAGCATTGAAGAAGTCCTTTTTTGGTATCAATTGATAATTTATGGCTTCTAAAAATATTTGACATTCTGTTATATGCCTCCTTAGCCATGTCTATTCTTCTGTTTATTTCCTTGTCACATTTCCCATTTTGATGAATAAGTGACCCTAAATATATGACTGATTCGACTTGTTTGACATTTTGACCTCTTACATTGATTAAGCATGGCTGTGGCATTTTTAGTTTGCTAACTGTCATGCATTCTGTTTTCTTCATATTTATAGATAATCCACTAGCCTCACTATGATATATTACAATATCCAACATCTTGAAGTTTGTATCGCGAGTCGGCAATAAGAACTATATCATCAGCATAACGTATATTATTAAGATTGCATCCTCCAATTTACTAATCCTTTTATTTCGTTGATATTCCTCATTATATTTTCACTATATAAGTTAAAAAGATCTCGTGACATTACACAGCCTTGCCTTACTCTTCTCTTAATTTTGCAGAAGTTACTATACTCGTTCTCATATCTCATTGCAGCTTCTTGATTTCAGTATAAATTCATAACAATTCTTATGTCTTTGCCATCTATATCCAATTAATGAAGAAGATCTATCAATTTGCTATGTCTAACTTTGTCAAAAACTTTGGTATAATCAATGAAACAAAGATATATCCTTATTTAATTCTATGGCTCTTTCACACAGAATTCTTAGAACGAAAATAGCATTCCTTGTACCAGAATCATTCATAAAACCATATTGCACAGGATTTATTTCAGGTCTAATTTTATTTCTCATTCTCATTAGCAGAATTCTTAAATAGATTTTAATGACTACACTCATTAGACTTATAGTTCTGTGTAGTTCACATTCTACCGCACCAGGTTTCTTCGGTAATGCAATAAATATCGATCTCAATAGATCTTTAGGAATTTCGCCAGTCTCATAAATGTCGTTTGCTATTGACGTGATCTCCTTTACGCTAAATTCTTCCGTGGCTTGTATCATTTCTGCTGTTATGTTATCTGGTCCGCTTGCTTTATTTCTTTTTAATTTCCTAATGGCATATCTAACTTCGTCTTCTAAGATTTTAGGACCTGCTATTTCTTTAGTTATTTTTGGAAGCTCCATTCGATTATCTTTAAAAAGGTCATCGATATACTCTGACCATCTATCAAGTATATCTTTCTTTTTCATGCGAATATCTCCATTCTTAGCCTTGATGAATTTACTATGTGAGCAATTAGAGTTCCGATTAGATATTTCATTTATCTCTTTGTACATTTTCCTTGTGTCTGTAAATTTCATCTTTTCAATCTCATCACATCTTTTGTTAAACCACTCATCCTTTTCATGTTTGCAAAGTTTCTTTATTGCATTGTTCGAAACTCTATACTCCTTACTTTCTCTATCTTTAATCTTTTGTCGTTCTTTCATTAACTGTAAAATGTTCTGATTTATCCATTTAGTTTTCCTTTGCATATACTTTTTCTGGGATGATTTCATTTGCTGTTACTACTAATGCATTTTTGAAATTATCCCATTTGTTGTTGATGTTATTCAGACCATCGTTTTCTACCAATACTTGGAATCTATTTTGAACTTCTACTTTATATCTATATTGAATAGTTTGATCTTTTATTAGAGTGGAGAAATCTTGTACTAATGTTCTCTCTTTTCTTTCAATCTTTTTTAATTTTATGAGTATATTGCAAAATACTGGTATATGGTCTGAGTCACAGTCTGCATCTGGATAAGTTTTACAATTTCTGATTGAGTTACGAAATCTTTCGTTGATAGTTATGTAATAAATTTGATTTCTTATTTTATCTCCAGAACTCTTCCAAGTATATCTTCTCCTTTTGCGCTGTTTGCACCATGTGTTAGCTATTATCTGATTGTGGCTTTGGCACCAATTAATAAATCTTTCTCTTCGTTCATTCCTCTTGCCGAGAAATTTTCCAAACTGTATTTCCATATTGCTCTTCTCCAACTTTTGCATTCATATCTGCCATTATAATTAAGATTCCTTGGCTTTTGCATTGGAATTTTGCTTTTTCTAATCTTCATAAAATCGCTCGATTTCTTCTTCCTCGCATTGGGCTGTGGGAGAATTATATATATATATATATATATATATATAAATGTACATATGTAAATACATGTATATATACATGTATAACTGTTATAAATTATACACCTGCGTTTCAATTATATATATATGTATATATATATATATATATATATATATATATATATATTATAATATATATATTATAATATATATATATATATTATAATATGTATATATATATATATTATATATATATATATGTGTATATATATATACACACATATATATATATATATATATATATATACCCCATGTTGTGCTCGGGTGTGGTTGGACCACTGCGTGTGGTTATATAGTCTATATATATATATATAAATATATATATATATATATATATATATATATATATATATATATATATATATATATTCGATTTCCATTATATATATATATATATATATATATATAATTATACATATATGTAATGTTGTATTCGGGTGTGGTCGGACTACTGTAGAATAGTGAAACTGCAAACAATCTGCTGTGTGTACGTAAGAGGCGACTAAGGCAGGAGCTGAGGATGGCTAGAAGGGACTCACCTGACCATGAAATATTTTCCCCCAGGATTAAATAGTAATTAATCCATCTAACAGAGGAAGGCAACGGGTAACCGACTCATAAGCCATACTTTTCCCAAGTTATAGGCTACATAAGGTATGGATAAGGCATAGACTTTGTGAAGGGATTAACTTGTTGATGGCTTGTTGTTGTGGAGCGAGAAAACAGACTTTGCGTATGAGTATGTACCTTGACCCTGCCACTTGGCAGTGCACTGAAGAATGTATAATATATACATGTATAATATATACATGTATATATATATATATATATATATATATATATATATATATATATATATATGTGTGTGTGTGTGTGTGTGTGTGTGTGTGTGTGTGTGTGTGTATCATCATCATTACCATCATCATCATCATCTTCATCCTCCCTTGAATCCCAGTTTAACCAGAGTCGGAATATAAATGTCTCGAATCCTCTCTGTCCTACACCACACCACCAGCCCATTCCCTATTTAAGGCTTCCGTTCGTTTAAATTTTTGTAGCAATTTTTGGAGCCTAAGCGCTCAATCAATCAATCAATAATTTAACGTCCGGTTCCTCGCCAAAAGCAACGTCAGGGATGTCACCTTTCATTTCACCGATCGATATATGTAAATACATATTATATATATATATATATATATATATATATATATAATGAAGGTTTAACGTCCGCTTCCGCATAAAGGATGATCAATGCATAATCAGGGACGTCCCCCCATCACATATCATCATATTTAGCAATTTCTGGAGCCTAAGTCACTACAAATCGATTCACCCCAAACGATTTGAAAAAAAACGTGCTGAAGAGAAAGAGGAAGATCCTAAGCAATGCCGGTCCGGTGATCCAAAAAAAACAGTCAGGCAAGATGAAGATATCTATGGCGGGAAGAGATGTGTTTTCAACCTTGTTCATTACACACACACACAAACACACACACATATATATATATATATATATATATATATATATATATATATATATATATATAATGAACACGCCTCGTTCACAATTTAAATACATTAAGAAATGTAAAAATGTATACTTTAGATAGAAGCAGATATTATAAAGCAGTCATTTATAACTAATAAGTGACATAGGGTTTTTCCACAAAGATTATTATAGATGATATAAGCCGAGATTTTATGGGGGTAGAGCTAGATTATTCCGATAGGGTATTTCCAATGTGACGTCGCTGGCGCGTAAATCGGCTAAGCAAGAAGTGCTGTGATTGGCCGAAGCCGATCGCTGGAGTAGTATATAAAGCGGTCGTCGATACATACAAAATCAGTGGTCAGGGCTGGGGCGCCAATTCCAATACTCTGCTAACAATATACAAGCAGTTTATCAGACCAGTTTTGGAGTATGGAAGTGTCGTCCTAGCTGACACCGAGAAAACTAGCCTGCTAAAGCTCCAAAGAGTTCAAAACTCTGCCTTACGAACTGCTCTACACAAAAGACGATTCGAAAACATCAAGGCGCTACATGAGGCATCGGGTATGCCAACAATAAAAGATCGGCTGCGTGAGCTGCAGACGCAAACTTTGCAGCGATTTTATACTTTGATAGCTACTCTCAACAATTCTGGACAAAGCAACCCTGGTGCAGACTTATAAAGAGAATCGAGAAATGAGATGAAAACGGGGCATGCTACTGCTGTTGAAACTAAAAACATCCAAGGAGGCTAGAAGTGAAGTGCAAAACACTTCAGAAGCTAGCCCTCCTCCCTGCTCATGCAGGAAGGTTAAATCACTAACTCATACAAAATCAGATTGGAATGTGCGTGGTTCGTCTGCGCAGTAACTCATGGAGGCCAGAACCTTTTACGCGAAAGTACTGAGAACCGAGGGAGGATAGTACGTAATATCCTAATCCCAAGGCAAAAGTACAATTAGTATACAGAAATCTGGTCTTCGTCTAGCCGAAAGCTCGCAAGCTCCCTTGCAGGCTTAGGCTCGTAGTCCCGGTAGTTGTCTTGTGGTTGTATCGATTTGTTGCATTGTAGTTGGTGTTGGCGTCCCACTGGGTAGGCCCAGGTAAGAGGCTGGTAGTCCACGGCATTACCCGGGTCGAGTCAGTCTCTGCGGGTATTTGCTAAGCGCATGGGTCGAGTGTGTCTCTGCAGGCGGGAGCAGGATTACCAATTCCCAGTTGACTATCAACGAATTTCTCATCGACTACAAGGAAGGCCAATTATATATACTACCTTCAGCAACGACGAGAGTAGAAATTACGGAAAGATCAAAGTAGGAACAGAGAAGTAGGAAGAATAAATCTAAAATGGATATAAGGAAGTTTTAATAGGGCAAAAAGAGTAAAGTTCGTCGCAGTTAAAACAACCAATCATATAATTATCCACTACTACCAGTTTGAAAACTAAGAAGCATGGCAGAAACTCAACCATCATCGCCTAAATACGTAGAAGACGTGGAGTATGCTTCTACTCCTGACTCGAGCCAGCGCCAACGCTGTGCACCGGGTTCCCGAGAACCCAATTACGAATTAGGCAAGGGGGTTGAACCTTGGCCTACTCAATGGGAAATGAACAAGAAAGGCCTATCGAGACGGATGATACCGGGAAAGAAGTATTATCCGAAGACGCAACTGCTTGGTTTCTCCTGACAAGCGGTACCCTTAGTAAAACATTCGACGAAAAAGCTGCCGTCTCTAAGCACTGCCGACCGGCGAGCGAGTCCAGAAGTAGACAACCGCTCGAGGATGAACAGGTAGCAAGGCTGTTCACGATAATATATATAATATACTCTATTAAACATTACAGTTCACATTATGGCTGAAAGATAACGGAATGAAAATGATATTAAAACATAACTAAAGAACGTATATTAAAATATACCACTTAACGTGGTATAGTATTAGTTAGTAATAAAGGTAGGTAGTCTATAAACAACAGTCTATTGACTACCTTAATGTATCGATCAGTTTCTTTAATCTCATACGAGAGGCCGTTAATCATATTCGTGTTCTCTTCTATCTGCTCGTTAAGAAATCCAACTTTCAGCTGCTTCTCAATCAGTCTCTCCTGTAACTGAAAATACAAACAGCTTATAATGACACGGAGCTCATGTGCGAACATATCTGACCTTGACGTTAAACACCCATCATCAGTCCGTCTGCGAACACATCATAAGCAGGTCCACCCTCAGGTATTCCTCTCTCTCCCTCTCTCTCTCCATCTCTCTCTCTGTAGTGTATATCCACAAAGCACATATTTCTACATACAGCCTTCAGACGCGAATACCAATGATCATCACATTGACGGGATCGGTGTTTAAACGATTTAAATATGAAGTAAAATTACTTTTGCCATTGAAGATATCAGCTTTCTTGAAACGCGTGAAAATTCCCGGTTGATCTCCTCCTAAGTCTCTAAATCGTGCATGTGTAGTATCTTGGATGAAGGGTACAGTTTAACGTCGATCTCGGAAGAGGACGATGATGTTGGTGGGGAAACTAGTCGTAGATAT
Organism: Enchytraeus crypticus; assembly: GCA_905160935.1. Lineage (NCBI taxonomy): Eukaryota > Metazoa > Annelida > Clitellata > Enchytraeida > Enchytraeidae > Enchytraeus > Enchytraeus crypticus. The sequence goes on along the minus strand of CAJHZI010000200.1, from coordinate 77,715 downwards.
TAGGTACGTGCTCTGCTGTCATTGTAGCCAGATAGGCCGCTGACAATGTGAGAGACTGGGTAGAACACACTTGACGGGAGATATAACTTTACTATTCTATTAATATACTCATTATTATACTTAAGAATTCATCTATATTAAGTTACAGGATGATAAATCAATTACGCGCTGATAGTTAATTTCTGCATCGATCAGGTCCTAACCAGCACAGCAGGAAGTGTATATTTCCGAAGGCACCTTCGCGGGCCGAGCCCGAAGACCCCGCTTCAAATGCGTCTAATAGAGAAGTCCAGAAGAGAGTAACTGCAGAGCGAACAGAACGACCGCATTGCCTCGAAACACAACATGAATGAATAGAATGAACAGCAACTAACTAAACTAACTTTGCGGCCTAAAGCCCAACCAACACACATCGCTATACAATGCCGCAAAGCAGCCTATTCCCAAAACATTACCATAAAAGTAGCCAACTTATAACCTAAGCAACTGCGCAGTTTCCTGGATAGCATGCCTGATGAGATCAACGGCTTCCAGGAAAATATGCAATGTTCTAGAAAACAGCTAAAATTGATAAACTTACTGCAATAATAATACCCAGCACTACTACACATGTATGTAGGCCTAAGTAATGTATATATTTGTAGTAATATATGTAATATATGTATAAGTAGAATTATTTCACAACACGTAATTAACAGTTGCTGCATATCTTTCTAACTAGAAAGACAAGCAGTGAGTGAAATATATTAGATTCAATTGTTTACGAGAATCATCTTCTTCTTCTCTTAACTACCAGTTTAATTAGAATTATGATTTAAACAATCCCATATAAATTTTGCGCCAGATATTTTTTTAAAACGCAGTCTATAGAACAGCATTAGGTAAAAGTAGGAACTGATGAATCATTAATTTAAAGTTTCGTAAACGGGGTTACACAACTATCCACGCCACTTCCTCTGTTCCTTTTGTTTTGTTATGAGCACAGAAAACACTTGCGTCTAGAGCGTCAACAAATATTGGACTACTAGATGTATATTGCTACAGGATTTTGGTTGGAGTAATTTGGAAGTTAAATGATAAATAAAAGCAGTAGCCACATTAACCATAGCCCTAAACCTAACCCCTAATTCTAACTCTAATTCTACCATTGAAAACTTACAAAATGAAATTGCAAAATATGTTAAGAAAAGTGATGCGGACAACAGTCAAAGCCGGAGCGTCTGGATCTAAAGCCAAACGCTCTACCATTAGACCATAGCTGCAACTGCTAAAACGCTCTTCAAAAACGTTCAAATAAAAAACGTTCAAATAAAAAAATTACTAAATAAATAAATGTTAAAATAAAAAACGTTCAAAAACGTTCAAATGCTCTTTATAATAGAAGCCAACAGGAAAAGCTGATAAAGCTAAGGTTAACGTCAGTTTCCTCACTCGAAACCGATGTCAGTGACGGGCGAGCCCAGGATTTGAACCCGCATCAACTGATTCGCGGTCGAGTATCATAGCGACTTCGCCATTGGCTCCAGCCAAAAATCAGAATAACTACTATCCAGAATAATAATAAATAATAATAAAGGTTTAACGTCCGTTTCCTCATCCAGGGATAATGTCAGGGACGTCCCCAACAGCACACATCACTCACTACAGATCAATTCACCCAGACCAATCTGCAAAAGAAATGTGCTGAGAAGTAAACTCCTAAACGAAAGCCAGTCCGGTGATCAAAAAATGGTCAGGGTAGATTGATTATGTCTATGGTGGGAAAAGGTAACTCTTAAGCTTTCTAAAGTATGTTGAAAGAGAAAAACAAGATCGAAAATTAGCAGGCAAAGAGTTCTAGATTGTGGGTGCTGCGTAGGAAAATGAACGTCTGCCCAATGATGTGAGAATATTTGGAACAGAGAGACGATTGGCATCGGTGGAACGAAGTGCTCGTGAGGGACGATAGGTAAGAAGAATTTCAGATAAGTAAGAAGCCTTGGCAAATCGCAGAGTTTTGAAAGTTAATAGAGCTATTTTGTATTTTATGCGTTGATTAACAGAGAACCAATGAAGACTGCGAAGTAGAGAAAGAGAGCGAAATTGAAGTCGAGAGGACTTACAAACAACACGTGCAAAAGAATTTCGGACATGTTGCAAACGATTGAGAGGAGAAGTAGGCAACCCATGTAATAATGAATTACAGTAGTCGAACTTTGAATGAACTATACTACTACTGAGACTGCACAACGTCCTATTTGGACCCTGCAGTAGGCTTCAAGGTTAATTGAATCCACTTCGCTCTATCCTCAGCCAGATCACAGATGCCCTCATTCAATATGTTCAAATTCTGATTTATATCTTTGAGATCTTTATTTACTAATTTGATCCATGTTTGTTTACTTTGACAACCTCTTTGCTTTGTCTGAGATTTTTTATTCTCATTTAAAGCAAGTGTTACAGGCGCATTGTTCGGTAACCTATCCATTTTAGTCTTCGTGTTTTAATTGCAAGACTCCATTTTTTTCATTTGTTCTGATGTATAAGTTATCGTTGCTTATAATGTAAGGGTAATATATTTTAAGTATTTTTCTTAATAGACTTCTATGAAATATGTCAAATGAACTATAGAATTAGCAAGGATAGTGGCTGAATTTCTAGTAAGGGATAGACGTATTTGCCTAATCTAACGAACCTGAAAGAAAGAAGCGCGACAAACAGAAGATATATGGGATTTAAAGTCAAGGTTTTCATCAAATATGACTCCAAGGTTTTTGGCGGATCGAGAAGGTAAAAGAGCAAGATTCTGAAAATTAACAGAGTTATTTTATTTCTTTGCAAAGGAGTGCCAATTAAAAAGTATTCAGTTTTGGAGGGATTAACAACAAGACGGTTAGCACAAAACCAGGAAAAAACATTGTCTAGAATGGATGAGAGATGAGCCAGTTTCGGAACGGAATCATGATTAGAAAAGGAAATATATGTGTTATCTGCATAGAAATGAAAATTTATGGAAGACTGAGCAAGCAGGTAGCTAAGAGGAGTGATACATAAAGAGAAGAGTAATGGACCTAACACTGAACATTGAGGAACACCGCGTAGAGGGGTAATTCAGAAGGGCGATTTTGACCAATAACGACCGATTGTGTGCGACACGAGAGATATGATGTGAAAAGGGGAAAAGCAGAATCAGAAATGCCAAAACAGGATTTAAGCCTATTTACTAGAATGCCATAGTCAATTTTGTATCGAAGGCAGCAGAGAGATCTAGAAGAACCTAGGCAGAAACCTGCCTTAATACTCATGGCCAAGCTAAGATCATTATGTATACGAAGAAGAGGAGTTTCAGTAGAATGGAGTTTTCTATAGGCAGATTGATAATGAGAGAGAGAAGGGAGAGAATCAAGGTGAGTGCATAAACGGGTATAAATTACTTTTTCAAGAAGTTTAGAGATGAAGTTAAGATTTGAAATAGGACGGTAACTGGAAAGATCATCTTTTGGTAGAGAAGGCTTTTTTAGCAAAGGAGATACAACTGCTTGTTTGAAGGAGGTTGTGAAGTTACCTTCTGAGAGTGAGAGATTGATTAAGTATGTTATAGGAGCAACTAAGACATCAATACAGGATTTCAGTAAGCGTGTAGGAAATAACATCAAGACAACAAGATGAGTCGGTTGAGCGAAGAATAAAATTACGTATTTCTTCCGGTTTAACCGGTTCAAAAATTGAAAGTAGTGGTGGCTCAGGTATATGTACAGAAATGGTGTTGACAGTGTCAATGGAGTTGGAGGAATACAGCTACAGAGTTTGGCAATTTTGTCATCGAAAAAGTTGAGAAAAGAGGTAGCAAGAGATGATGGTGAGGTGGTAGAGGGGAGTGACTTGGAAATAGCGCGATAAAGCAGAGAATCAAGTGCTCCCAATAATTTCTTGGGGTAATTTTGATTCTGCGAGATTAGATTTTCATAGTACAAGCTTTTAGCGGAAAAAATCATTTTATTTAATAATTTGTTTTGTTTGAGGTAATTGGACTGAATATCTGGATTTCGTAGTTCAGGCGGAATTTTCAGATCCTTCCTGAACTTAGTTTCTAGTTTGGAACGTTCAGATTTTTGTTTAAGGATTTATGCAGAAATGAATGATTTCATAGGGTTTGAGCGGCAATGAATGGTCGTGAGTGGGGCATGTATGTCTAATATTGTGCTAATGAGAGTTAAGTGTGTGCTCTTCTGGGGAATCCTAGCTAAGTGGGAGCTCAGGTATGTATGGGATCTGGACCACCAAAAGAGGGCAGGCCCTGCTATATCAACTATGTTCAGTAGTTAATATACACACCGTAATAGACACCGTTGTTGATATAACTATACTTTATTGTAGATAACACAGGTTCCTAGTACAGGTTGTAGATAGCATGCAATGTGTATAATGCAGACAAACCATAACGACTAAGTCTAGCTTAGAGCGATTATAGCTGAAGGGGAAATGATCAGATAATGCAGGATTCAAACCTCGAGCCGTGTGTTCAACAGCAAATTCACAATCAACAGACCCTCCGTAACACTAAGGGAGGTCCTTTATGTATAGTGGACACTCACAGATACTCAGTGAGACATAGAGACACACAAGGAAGCATACAAGGACACACAATGATTAAGACACATAGGGACGAGTACATCGACGAATGCTATAGTATTGACACTATAATCAATTCATTTGCACAAGAGACACCGAAGCGAGCACACTGAATGCCCACAACAATAAATGTAAGTACTGCTATATGGTAAATGTTATACTGTTATTATAGTAAATGTTTATAATAATATCATATCATATAACGACCATATAACAATAAGGAAGAAAGTACGGAGCTAAATTGAGATGACTATTCGGCAACAGTTGAAGACGGATTTGAATACAAAGAGGAGGACACAATATCAGCAGAGAAGGAATCAATGTTAATAGAAGAGAGTTTTCTATAAGTTTTAATTGTTCTAGAAGGGTGTACATTAAGAGTCACAGTAAAGTTACAGTAAATTACACTGTGATCTGATATTGAAGGATCAGCAATTCCATGATCAATAAATGACATTTTATTTCGAGTGATAAGCAAATCAAGAATATGACCAGAGGAGTGAGTAGGGGAAGATATATGTTGTGTAAGATCGAAGGCATCAAGTGTTGATAAAAAGGAAGCAGAATAATAGTCATCGGAATCAAGGCGGATGTTGATATCACCCATAATTATTAAATCAGTGGGTGATGAGGAAATGTCTTCAAGAAGAAAGAAAAATCAAAAATGAAATTGGCCATGGATAAAGAAGGTGGTCTGTAGACAATCAAAAAGAGATAGGATTTGAATTTGGATACAAGACGAAATGACATATATTCAAAGGATAAAAATGTAGAACAGTTATAAACAGAAAACGAAAAAGAAAATAACTACTAAAAAATATATAAAAGATTAAAAAAATAAATACTATCTTCTACTATAGATAAAACCTTACGGCAAAATCTTAGTCTAATATTTTAAACTCCAACTCTCTAAAGAATTTCTCTCTCAGTAAAGGTAGCCTAGCTTCCCCACAGCTGCGACGTATAATCAGAGAATTATTTAATAACAACAATAATGTAATAAAACCTACCACTTCCAGATCTGCTTCCATCTCGCCAAGTCTTTCAAGATGCGGACGTGCCTCCAGCATCAGCTCCACGTATCCATACAGAGCTCTCACCCATCTGCACACGTAACTAGCCGCCAAGCTTACATGAAGCACATGATCCGGAGTGAACTGTGGATGCTGCATGAAGGCTGACAAGTGCTCATAGACTGAGGAGTCTAGGCTGTCTCTATTGAATGATTCCAACTCTCTAAAGAAATTCTCTCGCAGTAACAGAAGTTTAGCTTCCTCCCAACTGCGACGTATAATCAAAACATTTTTAGTTCAACTGTAGTCAACTGGCCAAAGCAATCTAGTGAAACAATTAGGGGTGTACCGCATTCCGCTTCCGGTTTGACCGGATTCCGGCATTTTGTGCAAATTCATTTTCGGTTCCGGCAATTTTTGTCAAATCCGACCGGATTTGCCAATCAGTTCTAATATAAAAATTATTAAATTGATATTGTAAAACTTGTAGAAAACTTACCTCAAAGAAGAAGAACATATGACTTAATGATGACTATTTGATTAAGCATACACGAATAACCTAGTCGATGTTATACCGCAATCTAGAAATGGCAAAGGAAGGGCTTCAGTTATGAAAATACTTAAGAAGAAAAGCAGTAAGAGATGGAATTGAACGGATTGAACGAGAAAAGATGTCAGATTCAGGGAGTAGCAGAAAGAGAAGTTAAGAAAATGAAGGATTGCGAAAGAACAGGGGTAAATTAAAGATGGTGTCAGCTAAAGGAGGCTGTTATAAACGGTTACAAACCTTGGATCACAAGTGAGATGCTAGGCAAAATGGATGAAAGGAGGAAATGGAAAAGTATGACACTGGTCATGGCCGAAGGAAATATAGAAACTTAAACAATGAGCTCAGAAGAATTACCGACAAAGCAAAAGATCGTTGGTGGAGTGCAAAGTTTGATGATTTAGCAGAATGTGATAGAAGAGGGAGGTCATAATTATCGTACCAGGAAGTCAGGATATTGACAAGAACCGATATGAAAATGAAAGGAGATGCAAAGAACATTAGTATAAAGGGGAAAATTGAAGACAGAGCTGGAAGAAGTAAAAAAGATGGAGAGAATATGTAGAAGAATTGTGTGACAAGGCTGGGAAGCCAGCTCAAGAGGATTTTACAATAGAAGAAGAAAATATAGTAGAAAACGATAAAAGGGGTCCCGATAAAATGAAGGAGGAAATTTATTCTGTAATTAACCGTATGAAGAAGGGGAAAGCAGCCGGAACAGATGAAATCCCAGCAGAATTCTTGAAAATGTTGGAAGGAGAGACACTCAATAAGTTAATGGAGGTATGTATGGAAGTGTACAATACAGGTATTTGGCCAGACGACTTCATCAAGTCAGTGATGATTCCGATTTCCAAAAGAGCCAATGCTGTGGAGTGTTCGGATTACAGAACAATCGGTTTTCGATGCATTTTCAAGATAATAAATAATCGCATTCAGTCGAAAGCAGAAATGATACTGAGCAAGACACAATTTGGTTTTAAGAAAGGATGCGGCACAAGAGAAGCAATAGGAGTAATGCGGGTTCTTTGCGAAAGAAGCTTAGAATATTGAAATGACGTTTTTGTATGCTTTGTAGACTTCGTGAAGGCCTTTGACAGGATTGATTGAATAACGATGATGAATATCTTAAAAAGAATAGGAATTGATTGGAGAGATAGAAGACTAATTTTGAACTTGTACATGAATCAAAGAGCAGTTATCAAAATCAAACAAGAATACTCAGAAAAAGGTGAAATAGGACGTGGAGTAAGACAAGGTTGTAGCATTTCGCCGCTGCTGTTGAACATTTACGCTTAGGCAATGATGGAGGTAGCCATGGAAAACATAGATGAAGGAATAAAAGTAGGAGGAAAATTGTTACCAGATGTACGATTTGCAGATGACCAAGGAATGGTAGCGGGCAGCGAGACTGGACTGCAGAAGATAATGGATAGACTGAATGATACGGCATTGAGATATGGCAGGAAGATTAACATCAAAAAGACCAAAGTGATGAGAGTGTTCCACAATAAAGGTGAAGTTAATATCACAATTAATGCTACGAAATTGGAACAGGTAAAGAGTTTCAAATATTTGGGTCATACAATAACCGACGACGGGAAATGTGAGACTGAAATATGCAGTAGGATTGCACAAGCAAAAGTGGCCTTTGGTAATAGGCAAGAACTTTTGACAAAAAGTCTAAAGGAAGACACAAAGATCAAGATAGTGAAAACTTTGGTTTGGACCACTCTATTGTATGGTTGTAAAACATGGACCCTAAGGAAGGAAGATGTTAGGAAACTGGAGGCATTGGAAATGTGGATTTGGAGAAGAATGGAGAGGATTAGCTGGACTCAAAGGGCTACAAATGAAGTTGTGGAGAGAGTTGGCACAGATAGACAGCTGATAAATGTATTAAGAAATAGGAAGAAGAGTTGGATAGGACACATTCGAAGTCGGAAGGTCTATTAAAAGAGATCATAGAAGGTAGAATAGAAGGGAAAAGGGGCAGGGGTAGGCCGCGATCAGGTATGTTAGATGATTTTAAAGACCAACTCATACGTGGAAATGAAGAGGAAGGCGGAAGACAGAGAAGAGTGGAGGCGTTATATACCATGGACCTGCCAGTAGGCAGTGCACTAAGAGAGAGAGATCCACATACGAGCGGATCGTTCATCTATAAATAATCTATAACATTCCTTTTGATATACCATTATTCTTGGGGGACTCTGTTTATGACGTTAAGACGAGGTGGGCCCCCTATGCTTTCCTCAGCTTCGACTACTATTTGCTTGTCAGGGGAGTCATTCCCTGAAAACACTATTGACTTTATAGAGTTTTTAATATTATAATTATAACTAGGTTAAATCCGGTTCCGGCCGGATTTGTGTTTGAAATTCGGTTCCGGTTCCGTCGGATCTGGACAATTAAATCCGGCGCACCCATAGAAACAATCAAACAATAGCAATATCAGTATTTATAAATATTTATATATTCATTTAATAGAAATAATTTATAAAATAATTTTAAAAAGAAATTTATTAAAATAAATAGAATCGTTTAAAATATTTAAAAAGTATAAAATACATAAATGATTACAAACTGTTCTAATCCTAATTATAGTTGGGTTTCAAGGGAAGACGGTGAAGATAATGATTTAGAATTAAAGCTATTATAATTAACATATGCATTTATACACTAAATACGTGACGAACTCAAAGACCGTTTTTCTGCTGTAAAAATTGGTTCTGTATTACGAATGAGTATTGGCTTCAAGATCAAATTGATTTCTTCTACACGTACACAACTGATTACGTTGTATGGCTGTTCGACAGTGATCAGTAAGGTAGGATTTCAATTCAGTAGTGGCTATCACAGTATTGCCTATCTGTATTAAGTTTCTCAGAAAAGTTTTCATTAATAATTGTGTGAACCCAAATCGAAACCATCTATTTAATATTTTTCCATTACGACATCAACATCATCATCATCATCTTTCCTTGAATCCCAGTTTAACTATGGTCGGGAAGCGATAGACCTTCATTATCATCATCACTCGTTTCTTTCGGACATAAGTCCATAAAACACTGTGCGTGAAGCAATGACAGAAACAAGTGAAAACGAAAGAGAATTGCGTAGAAACAGAAAACAGTGATCAACTTAGATAGAACCTTGACATGGAAGAAATAAGAGCGTTATTAGACTCTTCAACACGTTTTAACAAACTAAAACGAGAGTTAAATAACATTGTGTCAAATAATAATAATAATAATAATAATAATAATAATAATAATAATAAAGGTTTAACGTCCGTTTCCTCACCCAGGGATTATGTCAGTGACGTCAAATACCGGAAACTCAGTAGATACAAACATTTCAGTGAAACTACTATATTTTGATATTGATATATTTGATATATTTTGATTTTGATATATTTTCCCTGACATCATCCCTGGATGAGGAAACGGACGTTAAACCTTTATTTATATGAGAAGTTAAAAAATGACTTTTTTTAGTTAAGTACCTTTTATTTGTTCATCACAGCACAGATTATACAAACAATAGGAACGTGCATATAGTTGGATAAACAAATAACAATACAAAAGGAGCTACCATAAAAGAGCCATAGCTCTGTTCGGTAATACCATAATTAGTAGCTATTGCAGAGTCTAACTGAGTCTGAAATACAAAAAGATTCCATTACATGACCAATTTTACAGTAAAACCGTTGGTAGCCAATAGCCAAACAATCGAATATTTTCAAATTAGGAAACAGCCAGACACTGGCAATTGAAAACTCAAAATAAATTTTTAAAAACATTAAAATTATTAACGACATGGCGACTTAATTTATTAACGACTTAACGCATTTTATACAGCAAGACTTCATACAGCTAAGAGCAGCTAATATAAAAACCTTCCACACGGTTATGTTATAGAAACTAGAACAATAACTTCTAAATTTCAATTTAACAGAAATTGAGCATAAGCCATATTTTGTTTTTAGAACATTAGTACAATAGAATAAATTCCTTATCTCAAGATTAATGTCCAAGTCATCATGAAGATCATTCAGTATGATATGACCGAGATACCTAAAGCTGAATGGCCATTTTTTGGATGACGAGATATGCAAGCTGATGGCCATCAAGAACAAAATGCGGAAAGTTAACACAGATAGATTTACATTTGATAAGCCGATTAAAATCAAACTAACAGTTTTTTAGTGCTCCACATCATCCTTCTCCACTATCTGTCCCATATCATATTATCAGCCAATCCCCTATAATCTCTTCTATTCGCTTTATTAAATTTTGCAGTAATTTCTTGAGTCTAGGCGCTCACCAAATGAATGCCCTTTCTGACGCTAGTTAAGATCATAGTGTCATTTAGTCGCTTTCTACGACACGTGCAGCCACCGGTTGGTCTATTCTTCAAACCACCCGGACAAAATATGGATAAACGTTGTGTTTTACACAACAACATATCAAATAGAAATGAAATGGAAACAACAACACATCTAAGATCAACATCTCTTAACACAAGTAGTAAAGTCAGAGACGGTATGGCTGATATTTGAAACAACGGTCTCATACTTCGCAGGCAAGTGTGCTGTACATTCAATCAGTGCAATATTTTTAGTTTCCTCATCGCCTCCTTCCCTTACGGTCATGTTTTGTATTCGTATTAGGAGTGAGCGACACACCAAAGTTTTTACTAGCTTTAACCTGGTGGCGTTCTTGAGACTACAATTTCTTAGGATTTCTGTTAGAATTTTCCATTTTATCTACTTCAAGAAATTAAAAGAAAATTAAAGTTACATTTGTGCATCAGAGAGATTGACGTTAAGAGCTCAAGCTACTAAATGAAAATTAACCTGGTGGGCACACCAAATAACACACACACCGCCTCCATGACCAGCACTACGCCATCTGGTGGCAGCCTGTAGGAGCGAACCTCATCAATGTGCCACTGTTCCAGTGACCGTAGATCTTCAATAGCTCTAGAGTACTGAGGGTTAATCTACAACAACACATCTACATGAAACCACTGATAGTTCTTCAATAGCTCTAGAGTTCTGGGGGATAACCTGCAACAACATATCTACAAGAAACATCTGATAGGTCTTCAATAGCTCTAGAGTACTGAGGGTTAATCTACAACACCACATCTACAAGAAACCATTGATACATGTAGGTCTTCAATAGCTCTAGAGTACTGAGGGTTAATCTACAACAACACTTCTACATGAATCCACAGGGTAGAATTACTGGCGGTCTCCGATACTGAGGGTTAATCTGTTGTGCACTGAGATATATATCGCTCATCTTGCACACATTTCTGTCAAATGCAGGTCAATACATGATGAATTATTAAAATAATGATTAACAATCACTTTCTTTTGGCTCTATCTCAATATCTTTCATTCTCTCAAAGTCTCTTTCTCGCACTCTTTCTCTCTCCTTCTCTCTCTCGCTCTATTCCTCTCTCCCTCTCTTTCATTCTCTCTCGCTACTCTCCCTCGTTCCATCTCTCTCTCTTTCTCTGTTTCTCGTTTGCTCTCATTCTCTTTCGCACTCCTTATCTGTCACATTCTCTCACTTTTTCTCGCTCTCTTTCTCTTTTTCTCTCTTGCTCTCATTCTTTCACGTTCACTTTATCCTTCACTCTCTCTCACTCTCTCTCGCTCTCTATCGCTCTCTCTCTTTCTCTCTTTATCTCGCTCTCTACCCTCGACTCAGTCTATTTTTGCAAACAATGATGATGATGATAATGTAGTTGCCTGATGTTGTAGATAGGCTGACTTGGCTTTGGTTCTCGTAATGACTTCCTTCAACTCATCCGCATCTCTCTGCTCTTTCTCTAAGTTCTCCAACATCTACACAGATTAAATAAATTTCAGCAACTTAGCTTTTAGATTTTCTCTGTAATTTTAACTAAAATTAATTTCAACTAAAATAAATTTCAGAACATAGAAATACTAATATTTAAATACAAGCAAATTGAATACAATCACTGAAAATCTGTTTTGTCAGCAGTACACTCAATGTAGTACTCCTACTTAACTGTCTTAGCACTAAGGACCGTCATACAGTGCATGGCAATTATATTTTAATTTATACAAATTGCAGAAAACTAAAGTATAGGATATTAAAGTTAATACTTTTCATCATGTTTCCTTAAATACCAGTTTAACTAGGGTCGGGATTAGAAAACTGTATAGCTATTTCAGTAGCGAGCCTAGGCGTTCACCAAAGCAATCCTTTCAGACGTAGGCCATCATAATCATCATCATCATTATCATCATCATCATCATTCTCATCATCGTCGTCGTCATCATCATCATCATCATCATTATCATCATCATCAATATCATCATCATCTACATCGTCGTCGTCGCCACAAACACTATTATTATTACGATTATTATTCATGTATAACACTAATTGCGCACCTTGCTGTAGTAGAGTTTCTGTTCTTCAACAAGGGTTTGTAGGTGAGTCACTTCATTGAGTAGTCTTGAATGTTTCTCTACATATCTCTGTTTATCTTGCTCAATCTCTTCATACGTTTCCATTACTTCATTCACTCTTTCTAAGCCAGTCTCGCAATATTTTGTACTTTCCTAGAAAATAAATAAAAAGTAAAAATGAAAAGCGAAATTAAGTATATTAAGAATACTAAAAATGTAAACACGATTTGCTACAAATGTAAGGCAAGCTAGATTAATATAACTCTTTCTATATAGGTCTACGTAACTTAAAACATTAAAGGTCATTTTTATTATAATACATGAAATGACATGCCAGATAAATATAGTATTATATTTACGATAAAAAAAATTAATATCAAAATGACAAAAGTGATGAGAGTGTCCCATAATAAAGATGAAGTTAATATCCCAATAAATGGTATGAAATTGGAACAGGTCAGGAGTTTCAAATATTTGGGTAGCCTATTACTATAAAAGATGACGGGAAAAGTGAGACTGAAATAAGTAGTAGGATTGCACAAGCAAAAGTGGCCTTCGGTAATAGGAAAGAACTTTTAACAAAAAGTCTAAAGAAAGATACAAAGATAAGATAGTGAAAACCTTGGATTGAACCACGCTATTACATGGATGTTAAACATGGACCTTAAGGAAGGAAGATATTAGGAAACTAGAGGCATTGGAAATGTGGATATGGAGAAGAATGGAGAGGATTAGCTGGATTCAAAAGATTACAAATGAGGAATTTCAGGAGAGAGTTGGTACAGATAGACAGTTAATAAATGTATTCAGAAATAGGAAGAAGAGTTGGAGAGGACACATTCTACGGGAGGGGGGGGGGGAAGTCGGAAGTCTATTAAAAGAGGTCACAGAAGGTAGAATGGAAGGAAATAAAGGCAGACGCAGGCCGAGATTAGATATGGTAGATGATTTAAAGACCCACTCATATGTGGACATAAAGAGGAAAGCGGAAGACAGAGAAGAGTGGAGACGTAATATACTATGGACCTGCCAGTAGCCAGTGCACTAAGAGAGAGAGATTTACGATCAATATATTACGATATCACCATATTACTTGCAGTGCAATAAAATGAGTCATCAAACTTCCAGCTTAATTTTCTAGCCACTGTTAAAAAGATCATATATAGTATTAGCCTACAAGGAGTAAACTACGCAGAAACTGTGGAAAGTAGTAGGAAGCCAACGCACTGGAAAACCTTACAAAGCCGAGGTTGTTGAAATATACCCCTGTGGGTTCATCTACCTGTCGGTTACGAGTGATCCTAGTGTCAGTGAAAAGGACTACGATTAGAAATACAGGGATCTGCCATTTTTCTAAACATCTGAGAAGGAAAAGAGCAAATAGCAGTTAAAGTTTCCTTAAAGTTTTTCAATGAATTTCAGATACCTTTATCCATTTCTCTTACTCTAGTGCCCTACCAATTGACAGGTCAAAGGACTAACACCCACATTCTGCCTGTATAACTTCAAATGGAGTACTCTATTTATCAACATGCCCTTCACCAAAGGCTATGCCTTATATAGTTAGAAAAAATGGCTTCTAAGGTGGTTTCGCGTTGTTTTCCTCAGTTCTTACTTAGTCGCCTCCTACGATACGTGCACTGCTCGGTTGTGCCCCGGACACAATACGGGATACCTGACCTTTTGTGTGTCTTATTTTAATTGTTTGCTAAATAGAAAATTACCGATTCTTTAGTCGACGTTTCGCAGCATAATACTACAAAGATTTCAACGAAGTATCTGAGAGTTTCAACAGAGATCATTCTCTGAGGAACATCGTCAAAACTCCTGAGTTGAGAGTGATCAATAGTGACGAAATGTTGGTGTAGTTCAGCCAAAGCTTTCGATAATAACGCCACAGTGTCTGGCTGCAAATTTAGTTTCCATACTTTCTGAATTACATAAAACATATTACAGTATTAGTATTAGGTTTAAATTCATATATTAGTCAAATCCTACAATGGTTTTCTTTATTAATCATTTATTTCTAAAATGAAAATAAGATATGAAACTAAACACTACACGATAAACTGATGTGTTGGTTGATTTCGATTGATTTGTTTGGATTATTCGAGATGAATGGAAGAAGGTTGAAGGAACCTGAGATGCTGTGGCAGCCTGAAGCCACTGAGCCGCTAGTAAAGAATAATCATCATGAGACCAGCCAGTGATCAGGTCTACAGAGTAACAGGACGACTTCACTACAGACATGAGAGTTCTGACTCGAGCACTGCCTGTCACACAAACAACACTCCGAGTTACACCTCTGTGCAATGAAGGTAGTGTGCACATCAACAGCCTAGAGGTCGTATATAGTATATCCTAGCCTTAGAGGTCGTATAAATAACACTAAGATTTGGATCTTAATGGATTAACTGCCATTTAACCTTCCTCCGCTAACCCAACTTAAGAACGATGTTCTGTGATAACCGGGGGGTATAATTTTACCCCCAGGCTACTATTCAACCTTCGGCTGTTGACAGCTTGTAATCTGCTATAGATTCAACGTCAATTAATCTTGTGGAAAAATATTTCAAGGTGAAGTGGACCACTTTGCCTGCCTCAGCTTCTGCCTTAGTCACCTCTTAAGTACACGCGGCAGCTTAATTGCAGTTGCCCTATTTTGTAATGGTCCCAACCACTTCCAAGCTCAACGCTCTTGACTCTGATGGTTTACCAGTAGATCTTCACTTGGATATTGATGATGTTAGAATTGCACAAGCTGAGTTTACTAAATTTTTGGGCGCTATAGAACTTAAAATTGACCTAAAATTCACTTGGCAACGACATATTTTACTTGCATCAACAAAAGTTTCAAAATCCTTATATATTCTTAGACGACTTAGCTTTAAATTGACCAAACGAGCACTGTTGAACATATATTATAGTATTATCTATTCTCGCTTAACTTACCGCAACATTATATAGGGTTATTAGAAGTACGTTTATTATTATTTCTCAACGACGATACCATATGGAGACACAAAGAGAACGTATCATAAACAGAAATGAAAATATAAAATAAATAACAGTGAGCAACTGACATATCAGAGTTCACATAAACATAAACATCCAAATCAGGGTTAGAGTAAGAGACCTACGGCCATTATCTGCCCATGAGAGTGAAACATCTACAGGAGGAGGTTGACTACGGAGTTCAGAACAGTTAGTAGATTGATTGAGTAATGATGAACGTCCTGCGAAACTCTAAATTTTAACATATTCTAAAACGAATGGAAGATGTTATATGGGAATAACTGATGATGTGGCATGGGATGGAGATTCCTCTAAAACCGAATATCTTTTAATCGTCACTCCAGTAGTATGATAATTACTTGTCTAAGACAAAATGAGTTTTTAAGGCAAAGTTATGCATACCTTGATTAAAAATGACAAATTAGCCTTGTCCAGCCTTGATAACCTTGAAAAATTTCCATTGCGCATAGTCATGTGACCTCGAATAGAAACTCTAGGAAAAACCCAGTTTCGATTCGCTTATAAATTGCTTGAGGCGTAATTATCATACGAGTATGAGTCATGCGCCGCGGTGAAAAACCGACAGTTTCGATTCGTCAGCACAATTACAGGCGCCGACTGTTTCAATAGTAAATATACTACTAAAACTTTCAATCAACAATTCAAACCATTATAACTTTATAATATCCATCAACTATCTTTCCTTCGTTTCTTTTAAAGAAATTTAGATCATGTTTAGTTTCTTTAGCGGCTTTATACATCGACTTGAAGTCGATAAATTCACCAGTGATGGTATTCCCCAATCCTACAGGTCTTGGTTTAGTTCTTATAGTTCTCAAGTATTCATGCTTTGGGTTTATATTCCTATTTGGATCAACCTCTTTTGGTGAATATTTTCTAGGTCTTCTTTTTCTTTTAGTCTCTTCTTCTTCCATTGGTAGATCCACATTCACTAGTCCATTTTCAAGCGTGGTTAATAACAATTCCGTATATCCAGCTTTTGCAGGTGGATTGATTCCAGCATCGTTCAGCATTTGTAACAATTCGGTGGTTGAGTATTTCATTTTATATATAAGAAAATTAATTTAAGCCAAAATTCAATACTTTATTTTAAAATTATCTATAAATTTTACACGCCTAGGCTTATTTCTTATAGTCCTCAAGTACTCATATCTTGGGTCTATCACCTTGCTTGGATCAACCTCTTTTGGTGAATATTTTCTAGGTCTTCCTCTTTTTCCGTCTGTCTTTGGCGGAAACACTTCCTCCCTCTTCACTAGTCCATTTTCAAGCGTAGTAAATAGCAACTCTCTATATCGAGCTTTAGCAGCTGGCTTGATTCCGGCATTGTTCAAGATTTGTATCAATCCGGTATCTGAGTGTTTCATTTTATATATATAAGAAAATAAATTTAAACTAAATTAAATTTTCATGCTAGTAAATATTGAAAGTGCAGCAGCACTCGAAAAACGTTTAATTAAAAATCGTTAAACATAATAAAAATGGCAGACTCAGTAGATGGTACATCGCTTTCGAGTAAAATGAAAGCGTTTTTACCCAGAAAACTTGAAGAGAGACGAGCCGTTGTTTACAAGCTATGAAGAAAGCGAAAAATTACCAAACTTTTGTACTACGTGTGCACTTTGTCTTCTGTTACAGTATCAACTGTGCTTGCAGGTTTGTCGACAATAGTAGGATTTCCCGGTATGGTTATTACTATACTTTCAATTACGTGTGCATTACTGACATCAATCAGTCTCAAGTTTAATTTGCAGGATAAAAGTAACAAATTAAATGCATAAATTGAAAAACTAAATAAACGTAACGAAAGATTTGACTTTGTAGGCTGTTGCAACGGAAATCCTACCGAGGCAGCCTATAATCAGATTATTTCTGAATTCACATAAAAATTTGTTAATACATTTATTAACGAATTTAAATATCGCAATGAACGGCTACGCTTTACGGCTACGCTTACATCACAAACTTAACTAGCAGTGAATCGGAAACGTAATGAAATCCTAAATCAACAAACATTACATTTTTTTGTATTATCAATTCCAAGTCTAAATTCTTTCGATTTGGGTCCAGATCTCTTACAAGTTTTGAAATAAATCGCCTAATTTGCAATAAAGGTGTATCCTCTTCAGATGTTGCTAACACCTGAAGAGGGTACACCTTTATTGCTATTAATTTAGCACGAACTAGATACATTTTCAAATCAACAAACATATTTCTCGGTAGTTCTTCAATTACTGAAATAAGTAAATATTTCAAATCAGTCGCGTAAATTGAAAGAACGTCAGAATATATTTCTTCACTATCATATAATTTACTATATTCTAAGGTATCATTTTCCAAATGATTATATCTCCTAGGAAATATTTCGTCGTATTTAATTCGCAGGTCTTGTTCTCTGGAATATTTTGATACAATGGTCGATACATGAGAACAAATAGCCATTAATTTCTTCAAATCAACCTTATCTTTCATGCTCGCAATCTCATGATACCTTATGTTTACCGCATCATATTTTTCACTTGGAAAATCGACATTAAAAATTAAATTATGCTTCATATCTAAATCTCCGTTCATTGAACCACCATTCACACTGAGTTTCGTATCAATATTGTTTTGCAGAGCAAAGTCATCGGCTACTACGCTTTGTTCTACTTCTTTTAATATGTCTACTCTCAAATGTTCACCAAACTTGTTAAAATAACGATAGCAGTACCCCTTTGTGATGACCTCCGCATCGGATTCTGGAGGATGTTTAACATTTAAAATTCTATTGTTGCTCATATTAATGTCTCCAGTGATTTCTCCTCCACTTTTATAAACTTTTATACTGTCGAGTTTATCAACAAGTTGACAATAAGTCTGAAAACCGAGCCTACATGCTTCATCAAATCACCAGTACTTGAATGTGATTTACTACCACCAGTTTTCGATATGGTATTCATTTTATATAATAAAAATTTTAATGTTATATAAAAAAATGTAAAAGTATACAAACTATGGTGTAACGTTGACTAAAGGTCAGGTCCAAAAGCTAAAGAGTGCGTGCGATCATGATAGCGAGATTAAAATACGAATATCAAAAAAGAATTTATCGGGTAATACGAATCTTCCTCTAACCCAAACTCAAATTAATAAAATAAAAAGGCTACATCTGGAATAGAATTATGTCTGAGCAGAGCACAATTAAATTACATGAAAAGGAATGGTGGATTCCTGCCGCTGTTGGCAGCAGCCATTCCCGCCGTCGTGGGAGCTATAGGTGGATTGGCAGGTGGAATTAGCTCTGCAGTGAACTCGACTAGACAGACTAATGAATTGAAGAGACATAATCAAGAATTGGAAAACATAACCAAACCACAACTCGGCACAGGCTTAATCAGTGACGCAATAGCTCTAATCCCTGTTGTAGGTAAAACGCTATCAAATGCATTAAAGAAATTTGGACTCGGTGGATGTGTCAAGAATTTGGAAGGAGCTCAGTGGGGTAATGGATTATGTCTACAGAGAACGGGATCAGGTCTTTTTTTGGCGAGACAGGGGGAGGCGTAAACTTCCCCCAATTTCTAAAATTGTTCAAAACAATTAAACCGCGTCTTGATATGGCCTCGTTGTGTATACCATTATATTATTGTAATACACAAATTTGCCCATTATAAAATCCATCATTAACTTAGTTTTACCACATCCACTACTGCCTGCTATTATCATTCTTATATGTGTAGGAAATATGTCGTGATGTTTCTTTTCGTAGCTTGTACCAATAATTTCCTGATACTTTTTTGAATAATCAATACCCGAGTCAACCATTTTTATGTATTAGTTTAAATTGTTTCTCTCGTATAATTCATTTAATATATCGGTAAATTTAGATCCATTATCAAGTTTATAAAGCACGTAAATGCAGTAGTGACCGCAGATGACTTCGTTCGGTGCTTGAATTTTGAATGTGTTATAATAATTTTCTTTTCCTTTACAATAACGCTGAACTTCTAAAGGAGGCACGAAACCGTAGGATTAAAGAAGATAAAGAAGAGAAAGCTTGTAATGCCTGTCGGAAAACAAAAGCATGGTAGAGGTAGGCCTAAAACAGACTAGGTTATAATTTATGAAAGCCCAGATCAATTGGTTCGCCTACTGGATAAAACTTTTGCAGCTCTACAAGCTGGAAACACTGGAGTGTATAATGCCGCAGTTAGTATTTTGGATGAGCTATTAAACATTAGAGCAATCACCAAGGGGGAATATGATGATATTTATAAAAACAATTTTAAAGTTATATAAAAAATGGCGAAATTGACTCTGTCGAGCACATCAACAGATTTTACTACATATCTATATCCTCCAATAAGATTGGATCCTGACAGAAAGTACGAAGTAGCATTTATATCTCCGCAGACGTACAATTGAATACCAAACATCACGGAGGCCAACATTAAATTTAAATATTCCACCGATGATGGAAATACTTGGAAAATAATCACACTTTCAAAGGGTGCATATGAATTAGAAGATATTAACGCTGCGATTCAAAGGGTAATGCAGGCAAACGGCGACTACGATGCAATTAATGAGAAATATTATATAAACGTAAGTCATTTAATTTTCAGAGCAATTTTGACTATATCACACGAAAAGTACATGGTTGATTTCGGATTGGAAAATTCAATAGGGCCCTACTCTCGGCTTCACAAATGAAAACGTCTGCTTATCACAAGGAATTCATCAATCTCCAAATATAATAGATATAGAAAAAGTCAATTCGATACAAGTCGATTGCGATATTGCTACTGGAAGCTATGTTAATGAAAAGAAATCTTATGTGATTCAAACGTTCACTCAAAGAGTAAATCCAGGCTACAATATAATAGAGAACCCTACTCCTGAATTGATATTTTTACCAATAGTTAATAGGCCTGAAATTGATAGCATAGAACTGCGGCTGACAGATCAAGACAACAAACTTATCGATTTGATGGGTGAAAGACTTACTATTGTATTACTAATTAGAGAAAAATCTAATTAAAAATTATATTGTACTTTGTAAAAATGATTGTCAACGAGAAATGCAAAGCTTACAGTTCAAAACAAACTCTGGTACATGAACGGGGATTTGTCGATTCACTGAAAGGTTTCGGTTCGTACGTCTATCAGAATAAAGATTTAATTGCAAAGCCAATGCTAGGAGCATTAGGTGATATTGCGGCATTCGGAATGACAGAGCTTAGTAAAGCACTCATTAGAAAGATAGCAAACGAAAAAAGCAAAAATAGTCGTCTAACTTTAGACTCGGAACAGATATTAGAACAACTAAAAAAGGGCAGCGGATTAAAACGATTTTAGTTTAAAAATTATTATTACATATGTATAAAATGGAAACTGAAGTGCCAAACGAAATTTTAACTCAACCATCGTCAATAATTGTTGACAATAGTGTAGAAAGTTTTCAATACTCGTCTTTTATTCCACAGACTAAAACTGGTTTTAATGAGAACTCTAATGTTATTGAAATTGATATACCTGCAAGTGATTCGTATTACAACCTATCTAAGAGCTTTCTTAAAATTACAGGAAGAATACTAAGAAATGATAATAACAATGCCTATGATGCAACTGCTCAAATAGCTTTCATTAATAATGCTATTCCATACCTCTTTTCTAGTATTGAGTACGACCTAGGGTCTAAATCAATTGAATCATTACACTTTCCAGGACAGACTACGTCAATGTTGGATTATTTGTCTTATCCTGACGTTTTCAATAGCAGTGCGGGATTGAATCAAAGTTGGAGAAAAGGCACAAATGTCGGTGCAGTATCCTCCAAATATAGACAATCTCCAGCAGCTGCAGCAGGCGCAGCCATTGTTGCCAATCATTTTACAACGCAATAAAATTCAGATTACAGTGAAGGATTTGCGATTCGTTGACAACTTGTAATGAACAACGATGCACCAGGCCAATCTTCATTCAACATTCCATTTTCATATCTATTTGGATTTTCCGATTATAACAAAGTACTTTATAATTTGCGTCATACGTTGAGGTTCACTAGAACGTCTGACACATCAGCAATTCATAAAGCGAATAACGTTTTTGAAGGTAAAGTTTCACTAACGGATATTAGGTGGATGGTACCAAGAATAAAACCGTCATTTGAAATGATAACTTCACTGCGAGAGTCTGTTGTAAGTAAAAGGAAAATTCCAATAAGTTTTAGCGGAAGAACTGACCAACATACTATAGTTACACGACATGTACAGGAATTTGAATGGATGATCAATAGAGACGCTGGAATGAAAAAGCCTAGATGGATAAGTGTTGGATTTCAAACTGACAAATCAAGAACACAGGAACAAAATCCAGCTGTGTTTGATCACCTTAACTTGACAAGTGCTTTTGTTGATTTGAATGATCAGAGATATCATGCAGATGAACCGAGAATAAACTTTGCTACAATTGACTATGTAGATTTCTGCGCTATGGCAGATGAATTTAAGAAAGAACACTTTGGTTTTAATCATTTAATTGAAGGTACACAGATCGATATGATGAATTACAAAAAGCTATTTCCACTTGTAGTCTTTGATGTACGACATCGGTGTGAAAAAGTCAAGTCTGATGTTATGAATATGAAACTTAATTTTAAATTTAGTCAATGTTCCAGACCATACTCATATGTATGTTACGATACTTTCCGATAGAATGATGTACCTAACATCCGATGGTCAGACTCCAATTATCATAGATTAGTAAGTTTTCTAAAATGAAATTACATTATAAAATTTTATAATGTAATTTAAAATGTACTGTTTGAAATGTAAAAGGAAAACTTTTTCCATACAGACGCAAGTGAGGTTAACTGCTAATAATAGAAAATTGCAAATTTCTTTTTCTGTAGTGTGTGGAAGTAAAAAGTCGAGATTCATTTCAGGTCAGGGTATATTTAATAATGTGCTATCCGCTGCTGGAAACACAGTTGGAGAAATACATTTACCTGCAAGACGTGGAGAGTATGTACCCAACAGATCATTTAATGATCTAAATAAGTGTTCTTATTGCGGACCAGGCACAAAGTACGAACAGAGAAATCGCGAAGGGTATAAGGGTATAAATGAGTTGGACGAATGTGTAAATTGCACGATCAGTTTTATACCGCAAACACCGATACTGCAAGTCGAAATATCAGCTATAAAGCTTTGGCCCATCGAGCATATGAAATTGCTAACGATTCAAGTTGATAGTACGCAAAGAAATATGGCTCATATAGTTTACCATATCATGAATAAGGCAGAGTTTGGTCTTGGCCTGTCAAACAACGAATGGAGGGGTCCAGCGAAGAAAAAAGCTTGAAGCGAAACGTTGGACCCTTTGAAGATTTAGCTAGAGAATTACACAAACCGACTCGTAGAAAATTTACAAGACGCCAAGTTCATGTGTTTGAAGTTGATGAGATATGGGGAGCTGATTTAATCGAAATGCAGGAATGGAGTAGAGTTAATAAGGGCTTCAGATACATGCTTAACGTCATTGATATATTTTCCAAGTATGCATGGAGCGTTCCGTTGAAAGACAAGAGAGGAGAAACAACTACTCATGCATTTAAATTAATAGTGTCATCATCCGGATGACACTTTTTTACATATATAAAATGACAGCTACAAACTCAAACTCGCAAATATTCAAATTTCAAAATCTCAAAATTGGAGATAAATATATTGTAAAGGGATTGAAACCCATAAATACAAAATTTGGTAAATCGTATATACTATACGTTGTACAAAATGAGGACGATACCCCTCTACAAATATGGTCTACTAAAAAGATTAATGAATATATTACAGAGAAAGAGTTGGAAAAGAACCCTGAAAGATTTGAGTTTACAGTAAGAGAAATCAATTATGGAAAACATAAAGGAATGTTGTATGCAGAGATTGATGGTTGCAATGCAGACAGCGATGATGCTGGAGTTATCTGGTTGTAAAGGAATTATTTCCAAACCAAATGTGGTTTGAAAATATTAATGTATGTGTAATGAAAATTATCTTTGACAAAAATTAGCTGTAAATACGTTTTATATTTATTCACCTAATCTACAATGACCATACGCAAAAGTATGTATCCCATCGTCTGAAATTAGTCGCTTGTCATCATCAGCGCTAAGGGCAACTTTATTTACTTGTTCACTGTAAACGTCATGCAAGTGAGATCTGATGACATTCATGCTTCTAATATAATCTCTTTTCTCAAACAGACAATTTCTATAATCATCATGCGTTATTGTCCTTTCAACAACATTCCTTTTAACTCCTTTACATTTCTTGTCCTCTCGTCTGCCAATTTATACGAATACAGATTTGCTCTCAATCCAACAAATTCTTCAATTTCCTTTCCACAAGCTTCATCTTTAAACATTCCAGTGACTTTCTTATTAATTCCAGTCTTAATGCCTGATGGATGAACTCTGGGAAAATCGCTAGTGTCAAATCTGCGTTATTAGAAATGTCTGCATAAAAATCTTCCGTGTGTATTTCATACATCAAAGAATCCGTGTCTGTAAATAACAGCCTGGCTTTATCATTCTATTTTTCCTTTATGTAATTATAGTGAAAGTCGTACACCAAAGTTTTACTTAAATCTGATATAGCCATACCTAGGTAGATTGGCTTATTATACAGCAATTTAGTTTTTCTCAGGTGAACGCCAACAAGATTTTCGTCAAATATTATCGTTCGATCATAGTATGGCTTTGCAGCTAATTCAACGGCCTTTTCCTTATCATCAACCAATCTGAAATCTATCTATTTTCAATATTTGCAATTGTCCTTCCAAAAACGCTATTGTTCATTAGTTTGAAGAAATCTTTTTCAAAGTCGTTGGCAACCTTGGTCCTTAGCTCTGTAATTAAATCGATGTATATCTTAAGACATGGACTTTCTTCAAATTTTATACCTCTATGTATTTTAGTAATTTTCAGACCCAAGCTTTCGTACAGTTTCGTTTCAAATTCTCGTAATGTACTTTATAGTCTTATATATTATATTTATAGTCTTCAATATGTACTTTGTTTTATCATTCAAATTCGATATCAATTTCTTAACTTTATTCACTTCACAATTTCGGAGGCTAAAGGGTAGTCGTTATGGAGATCGTGCAGCGCTGCAGGATATTCCAAATCAACTTCGAGGATACACTTCATTTCTTTCCAGTTCTTTTTCTGTCATCCATTCGAACCCGTGTGTGGATAGGGGCTTACTCATAGCAAACCCATAAAGGTTATTCGAATCTAGGTATTTGATAAATTTGGAAGGTTCATCAACGTTAAAATTCCCATCCATGTATTTATTATTAGCTTTCGCGTATCGGTTTGAAATAGTGCTTACACCGCCTCTTATTCCGTGCTTAATCATCAACAGCATGTCGTAATCACTCAACAATTCGAGTTCAACTTTAGTTAATCTTAAAGCAGCATCCCAAGCTAGTCCTGGTGAAGTGTAGTACCATGCAGGATCCAATTTATAATGGGTCATTCAAACATCTCTAAAATTTTCAAAGACATCCGCTAGTAAAAGCACATCGGACAGATTGTACAAGTCGTGATAGTGTCGAAATGTATTACAACCAAACTCTCTCCAAACAGTCTGTGCGTGTTTTTAGTCTTCATCACTGATATTGGTATCGTTAAGTTTTGAGTAGACAGCTTCCTTTGGCGGTAGTTTAGTTTCATCAAGTCTTTCTAACGAACTTACATAATCGTAGGTGTAAACTCCTTTTCTCAAAAGCAAATCCAATTGGTTTCCAGAGTACTTACTTGCAATATTTTTACACTGATCCTTACTTAGGTTCTTTGAAAGTGTGTCTAGACTCGAAGCCATAAATCTAAACCTGTCGATAAACCGCAATTCACGTTTCACTTGGGTTTTCTTACCTTCTTTATTTAAAAACTCGTCAACCAACACTTGCCTTGAGAAGCTAATATACTTTTCTTCATTACACGGAATACAATTAATGTTTCCACCTGCCAACTTCTTTATAAATAAACGACTGTCGTATCCAGATAAATTTGTGAAAAACTACTGGAAAGAATTTTGGAATCTTTTATTGTAAATTACAATTATCGTGTGCTGCACCTCGGAATTTTTCAGAGAGATGACAGTGATCCCTAGCACGATCGCCACCTAACTCTTTTTCGCATATATGACACAGTGTTGCTTCATTGAATTTCTTCTCGGCAGATTCATCGTATATCATTGGTTTAGGAAACTTGAACTGATTGTATATTTCTTTAATATTTTTCTCTAACTCGTCAAAGAATATTTGAGCAACATCATCATCCTTACTTATTCTTTGAAGTAAAAGTGACTGGAGCTTGCGAGTAAATGCTATCATCAAAACACTTGATGTAATAACATAATGAACTAGGTGTATGCTTCTGGTATCGGTTAGTGTATGACACTGTTGGATTTGATTGACATGTATCAATAGGTTTTATGAATGACTCAAAATCTGCATAGACGATAAATGGCACTCTCATGGATTTTTTATAGCGTCCGAAATTCATAAACGTTCCAGGTTTAGGTAACTCTATTTTTTGAGCGTCATGCTGTGAACAATACTCATTGTGATTATTAAGAGCATCTGCATTGGTGACACCGTTTAAGCATCTCCTACAGTAATGCATTGCATGATGATTTAAATCTATTGCCATCAATCTATTAAAGTTCTTAATCCAACAGTAATGATTAATCTCACCTTCTGATATTAGTAACAAATCTACTGCGCTTTGACTATAAAATGTTGAAATCCTTAATGGTATTATTTCTTCTTTGGCCCACTTCTCAAGCTTTTCATATCCAAACACATGATTGATACATTGTTATTCTTTTCAAATTTATCAATATTTTTAAAGTTAACCGGAGAATCAATACCATTCCAGTGAAATTCTTCAGCCTGCTTCTTTAATTGTTTATCAATGCGCTCAGAATGTTCATCCACAGGATTGAAGGCTCTAGCTAAACACCATTTAAAACATTGTTCGTCTTCATTCTTCATATTTATAATATGAAATCTCTAATTACTACCCAGCATTTGAAAATTTGCCATTGACTCTTGCATTTTGCCTTTAGCCTTTCCAAATACCTCTGCTGTATCTGTGGAAGGTAGAATTATTTCATTTTTAGAGAGAAACGGAGCGTCATAAGATTTTATTTCCCCAGACTTTAAATCAACCTTCTCCATTGTACATATAAGTGTTAGATTAATTTTTGTCTGAGGATTGTTATTTAATACATCTAGCACTTGTGGTTGAATACTGCTCAGAAATGACACTGCATCAACTCCATCTCTACCGTCAATGACATATTGCTTTGTGATTCCTTTTAATGATGATGTCGTTTCTATTACGTCATATATGTTTGTCTGGGTGAATATGTTCAGAACTTTAGACTTTAGCGCTTTAAAAGATTTACTTACCGGCTTTTTAATTTTGGGTGGTAGATAGCTTGCCAGCCAATCCCAATAAGACTTGATAGTTGCCATTACTCCGGTCTTAATTTGTGTAAGAATCTCAGTTTTGATATGAGGTACAGGTGTGTCAAGCAAATTCTCAGAATGTATCTTCGATGATGGCTTATATTCAGTTGGCTCTAAAACCGGCGCTCGAATATCTGGTACAGGAGAATTAATCAAATCAACAACACCCCCGATTGTTTGTGATGTCCCGGCCAGTGCGTCAATAAGCTCCGCCTTTCCAAGAGAATAGTATTTTTTAATACCTAGTTGTTTTGCGACTTGTCGCAATTATTTCACCGTTTGAGTTTCCATTTTATATACGCAAGAAATTTATTTAAATAGAAATCAACTTTTTCGGAACTCAACTCGGCTTTTATACTAACAGTCGGCGCTCGTAATTGTGCTGACGAATCGAAACTGTCGGTTTTTCACCGCGGCGCATGACTCATAGTCGTATGATAATTACGCCTCAAGCTATTTATAAGCGAATCGAAACTGGGTTTTTCCTAGAGTTTCTATTCGAGGTCACATGACTATGCGCAATGGAAATTTTTCAAGGTTATCAAGGCTGGACAAGGCTAATTTGTCATTTTTAATCAAGGTATGCATAACTTTGCCTTAAAAACTCATTTTGTCTCAGACAAGTAATTATCATACTACTCACTCCCCAGCAAAGAACCAAAATTGCCAATTCCTCCATCTATTTTCAAAATCTTGCTCTCACTCCTACTCCAAGGCTAAAAACATTGGTGTCATATTTGATGAAAATCTAGATTTTAAATCTCATATCTCATCTGTCTGTCGTTCAACTTTCTTCCAGATTCAGCAAATCAGACAGATACGGTCATCTCTTGATAAAAATTCATCCATAATTCTTGCTAACTCAATATTTCATTCTAAACTTGACTACTGCAATTCATTGCTATATGGTTTACCTTCTTCTTCTCTCATGCGTTTGCAACGCGTTCAAAATACTCTAGCACGTGTTGTCTGTCGATCCTCGAGGCTTCAGGCCACCTCTAGTTCCTTGCTTAATAACCTTCATTGGCTTCCTGTAGTTCAAAGAATTAAGTATAAAATTGCTCTGTTAACTTTAAGAACACTTCTTTTTGGCAAATCTTCTTACCTTTCTGATCTCCTAATCCAATATCAACCTTCTCGAAAGCTTCTTTCTTCCAATACCAAACTGCTAAAAATTCCTAAAATTCTCATTTCGTTAGGTAGACGTTCATTTTCTTTCTCTGCTCCTACTGTTTCGAACTCTCTGCCTCCTGATCTTCGCTCATGTTCTACTACTTCCACTTTCCGTTGTAAGTTAAAAACACATCTCTTCCCACCATAGATTTTATTTCATCTTGCCTGACTGTTTTTTGATCACCGGACCGGCTCTGTTTAGGATCTTTTATTTCTCCTTAGCACGTGTCTTTTTCAGATCGTTTGGGGTGAATCGATTTGTAGTGACATGTGATGAGGGGGACGTCCATGACATCATCCTTGTATGAGGACACGGACATTAAACCTTTATTATTATTACTATATATATATATATATATATATATATATATAAATATACATATATATATAAATACATATATATATATACAGTATATATGTATATATATATATATATATATATATATGTATACTTATATATATATATATATATTATAATGTATATATATATATATATATACATTATATATATATATATATATATATAAGTATACATATATATATATATATATACATATATACTGTATATATATATATATATATATATATATATATTTATATATATATCATCATCATCATCTTCATCATCATCAACACCATCTTCCCTTTATTCCCAGTTAAACTTGAGTCTGGATGCGAATAGACCTCCACTCCTCTCCATCCGATGCCACATCATCAGTTATTCCCATATAACATCTTCCAGTCGCTATAGAAAGCGTTAAAATTTAGAGTTTCACAGGACGTTCATCATTTAGGTATACCAGATATATTTAGGTATACCACGTATATATATATATATATATATACATGTGTACATATATCGGGTATACCTAAAGTTAACGTTAGATTCCTCACTCGAAATTATGTCAGTGACGTTATATATACATTATATATACATGTATGTATATATATATATATATATATATATATATATATATATATATATATATTTATTTATTTATTTATTTAGAATGTCTCAATAGCGTAGGGGTATATTATATATATATATATAATATATAATATATATATATATATATAATATATATATATATATATATATAGATATATAATGTGTGTGTGTGGTGTGTGTGTGTGTATATTTAGAATATCTCAATAGCGTAGGGGTAATGTCATGAAGTTTAAATGACAGATCCTGAGGTGAATTGAACCCTCGTGGGTTCGAATCCCAGCCGCGCTGATCTGAGAGTAAAATCTCGGACATTCACTGGACTGGTTATACGGAAAATGGTCTATCATGCCTAACGGTTTAAACATGTGGTATTAAAAAGTGACAGATATGAACATAGTTGATTATTCACTATAATGTGTGTTTATATATAAAAGCTGGTAAAGCTAAGGTTAACGTCAGTTTCCTCACTCGAAAGCGATGTCAGTGACGGGCGAGCCCAGGATCCTACTGATCCGCGGTCGAATATCTTACCGACTTCGCCACTGGCTCCAGCCAGTGGATATATATATATATATATATATATATATATATATATATATATATGTATGTATTTTATATATGTACTATATATACAATGTATGTACAAGTATATACACTATATATATATATATATATATATATATATATATATATATATATATAATATAATATAGTATATATATATATTCTACATTATATATACAGTATATATAGTGTATATACATGTACATACATTATATATATATATATATATATATATATACAGTAAATATATATATATATATATATATATATATATATATATATAAATAAAATATTTAAATCTGTTTCATTGCAACTACTAGCTAGACTAACCAGATTCATTATCGTCGTACAGAACGACGATGTGGACTCTGCTCTTAACGACAGCGAGGAATCTCTTGAAGGCTCTGCAGCACTGCTGGGCGCTCGTCACGCGTCTAGCGGGGTCGACCTCTCGCACCAGTCTCTTCACCTCGTCCCACGACCACAGCCCAGCGACATTACCTGCAGCATGGGCATCAATCAACAACCTAGGTCAACTATCAATCAATCAAGCTGCAGTATGGTGTTGAAATAAACAGTCTAGGTCAACTATCAATCAATCAATTACTTGCAGAATAAGCGTAAATAAACAACCCAGATCAACTATCAATCAATCAATCAATCAATTACTTGTACAATTGGCGTAAGCAACCAAGAAAAATAATTAATAAATCAATTACATCAGGGGCAAAACTAAAGAACCCAGATCAACTATATCAATCTATCATTTACCTGCAGCATGGGTGGAAATAAACAACCTAGGCCAACTATCAAATTGCAATTTTTGTTAACTTGACATGGTTGTCCAAAGTCAGCTTTAGGAAGCAGTGGAAAGGAAAGTTAAGATAGTGAAAGAAGAGGGGTAAATGAAAAATAGTGTCAGGTAAAGAAGGCTACTAAAATAGGTGCTAAGAAGTATATGGCTTCCTAAAGCAAGAACTGATAAAAAAACTAGGACCACAAGTGAGTCGCTAGACAAAATTTATAAAAGGAGTTTTGATAAATTTTTGAATAAATATTTCAAATAAATATTGAAATAAATATTTCAAATTTTTGATGAACTATTGACAATGTCAATAGTTTTCTAGTTAGAAAACTATTGACACAAGTCACGGTCGAAGAGAATATAGAAGATTAAACAAGAGCATAGAAGAATTGCAGACAAAGCAAAAGATCAATGGTGGAGTGAAAGTGTAAGGATTTAGCAGAATATGATAGAAAAGGATCTCTTGCATCAGGAAGTCGGGATTTAAAAAGAATCGATAAGAAACGACAGGAGAGGCAAAGGACATTAGTATAAGGGTAAAGATAGGGAATTCTCATTACACTCTCATCACTCTCCCCTTTTCAGTACGCCCATCGTAAATTCTACTCAACTGAAACTGCACTAACCAAGATCTACAATGATCTCTGTCTAGCCATGGACGCACAACACGTATCCGCCCTAGTTCTTCTCGATCTCTCTGCTGCTTTTAACACCAAAAACCACAATATACTCCTTTCTAGACTTAATTCTTGCTTCAGAATCTTTGACAAGGCTAATGGCCTCCTCTCCTCATACTTCTCACAGCGTACCCAATATGTAAGTAATTATTGAAAACACTTTATCACCATAATGCACTCTACCCTGTGAAGTCCCTCAGGGTTCTGTGCTTGGTCTCCTTCTTTTCATCTTATATACCACCTCTTTAAGTCACTTGCTAACAGATTCAACGGTGAAATTTCACTTTTACGCGGGTGATACCTAGATTTATATCCCGTTCTCTAGTCCCGACTCTTTTAGTGCTCTGTTCAAGCTTATGTCTACCATTGATCTAGTTCACTCCAGGTTTTGCGCTAATCGGCTTGTAAATCCTTCAAAAACTGAATACTTCACATATGCATTCCACAACAGCGTAATAAAATAACTAGCTCAACTATGACATTTAAAGATATCTCTTAATACCCAGAGATTCTGCACGTAACGTTGGTGTAATTTTTGATTCAAATCTAAACTTTATATTTCATCAGGCTGTGGTTTTTATTTTTTCCATATTTGACAATAACGTCAAATTCGTAGGGTTACAGAACAATCAGTTTAATGCCTTACGCGTCTAAGATCTTATTAAAGATAATAAATAATCGTATTCAGGGGAAAGCGGATACGATATTGAGCAAGACACAACTTAATTTGTTTTAGGAAAGGATGCGGTACTCGAGAAGCAATCGGGATATTGCGGGCCCTTTGTAAAAGAAGCTTAGAAGCGACGTTTTGGTTGTTTTGTGGACTTTGAGAAGGCTTTTACAGGATTGATTGGAAATTGAATGGATGTTGAATATCTTGAAAAGAATAGGAGAGAACTGGAGAGAAAAAACTAATTTTAAACATGTCCATGAATCAAAGATCAGTAATCAAAACCCATCAAAAATACTCAAAAGGTGAAATAGGACGCGGACTATGACAAGGTTGTAGCATTTCGCCGCCGCTGCTTAACATTTACAATGAAGGAGGCAATGAAGGAGGAAGTCATGTAAGACATGGAAGAAGGAATAAAAGTAGGAGGAAAATTGTTGCAAACAATTGTAAGCTTAAGCTTAATTGTAAGCTTTACACATGACCAAGGAATGGTAGCGAGAAGAGAGACTGGATTGCAGAAGAAAATGGATAAGGCAAGGCTAAGGTTAACGTCAGTTTCCTCACTCGAAAGCAATGTCAGTGACGGGCGAGCCCAGGATTTGAACCCCGCACATACTGATCCACGGTCGAGTATCTTACCGACTTCGCCACTGGCTCCAGCCAGTCTAAATTGTCTGCATGATACGGCATTGAAATATGGAATGAAAGTTAACCTCAAAAAGACAAAAGTTCTGAGAGTGTCCCAGAAGAGAGGTAAAGTCAATGATGTTATGATAAATGGTACGAGATTGGACCAGGTAAGAAGTTTCAAATATTTAGGTCATATTATAACAGATGAAAGGAATGTGAGACTGAGCTCTGCAGTAGGTTTGCATAAGCAAAAGAGATCTTCGCTAATAGGAAAGAACATTTAACAAGTCTAAAGAAAGACATAAAGACAAAGATAGTGAAACCTTTGTATGGATCACGCTATTAGACATGAGTGACCACTGATACATGAGTGTAACTATTTAGCTTTCCGTCGTGGTGTCAAAACATCATTGTGGTTGAGTAGTTTCTTTACATGAAAATACTATATACGAGTGTATAGTGTATTTCATGTATATTGTATATGAAGACAGGAATGAGTGTTGCTGGATAGTACAAAGTTCGACTCATAAGTAGATATTTTTTACTAGTTTAGTTATTAATTTAAATGTAATTGCTATTTTGCTTATTATTACTATTGAACTCTTTCTGTAAAGTAGTCTCGAAGACCGAGTTCGGCCATGTTACAGCTATATAAGTTTTTGTTGTAAATAATAAAATAGTAATTATTATTATATGAATGTGAAACATGGACCTTAAGGAAGGATAATATTAGGAAACTAGAAGCATTGGAAATGTGGTTATGGAGACGAAAGGAAAGGATTAGCTGGACTCAAAAGGTTATAAAGAGGAAGTTCAGGAGAGAGTTGGTACAGATAGACAGTTGGTAAATGCAATAAGAAATAAGAATAAGAGTTGGATAGGACACATTCTAAGGAGGGAATGTCTACCAAACGAGGTCACAAAAGGCAGACGCAGGCAGAGTTTAGGAATGTGGGATGATTTACGGGTCCACTCGCACATGGATATGAAGAGAAAAGCGGAAGATAGAGAAAAGTGGAGGCGTTATCCTGTCAGTAGGCAGTGCACTAAGAGAGAGAGAGAGAGAGAGAGAGAGAGAGAGAGAGAGAGAGAGAGAGAGGTAGTCTATATCTGCATGAAGAGGTTTAACATTAAATAAAATGTTTGATTTAGCTTCCTACGCCAAAATCAATTAAAAGTGATTTTCTTTTTACAAACAAGGGAATTATTAAAAAGAACTAACTAAATATTTATATAATAAACATGAATGATTATTTCTTACCTTCCTTCATAAATGTGGAGAGATCTGCTAAAGCACTCTCATCGAAGTTGGGTTTGACCAAGAGGACAACAGATTTACCACAGAAGACCGCGGCTTGACTGCAACTTCTCAACGTTTGTCTCAATTCAATCTTCTCATCTACCGTCATCATCTAATATAAAATTGTAAAAACATGCGGTTGTCAACTGTGTAACAAACTCAAAAAAAGTGTTTACACAAACAAAAAATACATAAATAAATAAATGGATAAATTAACCGATCGATTGATAATTAACTAGCAATCATCCTGTAGTCAACCAACTATTTGAGCAATAAGTGAGTCAGGAACCTATGAGTACTAATTGTTACAAATTAACTATTAATTGTTAAAGCATATCTATCTGGTCGTTTAATTATACTGTAGACAGCTTGCTGTTAGATATCAGGACGTCTAATTGTAGGCCTACTGTAGATAACATGCTCTTAGATATCTCTCTTAGTGCACTGCCTACTGACAGGTCCA
This sequence comes from Enchytraeus crypticus, assembly GCA_905160935.1. Lineage (NCBI taxonomy): Eukaryota > Metazoa > Annelida > Clitellata > Enchytraeida > Enchytraeidae > Enchytraeus > Enchytraeus crypticus. The sequence continues at coordinate 43,291 of CAJHZI010000200.1, read as the reverse complement.
TAACGTCTCCACTCTTCTCTGTCTTCCGCTTGCCTTTTCATATCCATATATGAGTGGGTCTTTAAATCATCTAACTTACCTAATCTGGGCCTGCCCCTGCCTCTTTTTCCTTCCATTCTACCTTCTATGACATTATCAATAGACCTTCTCCCCACAGAATGTGTCCTATCCAACTCTTCTTCCTATTTCTGAATATACCTATTAACTGTTTATCGGTACCAACTCTTTCCAGAACTTCCTCATTTACAACCTTTTGAGTCCAGCTAATCCTCTCCATTCATATCCAAATCCACATTTCCAATGCCTCCAGTTTCCTAATATCTTCCTTCCTTAGGGTCCATGTTTCACATCCATACAGCAGCGTGGTCCACACCAAATTTTTCACTATCTGTAGTGTTCACTATCTTTGTGTTTATCTTTAGATTTTTTGTTAAAAGTTCTTTCCTGTTACCAAAGGTCGCTTTTGCTTCATAACAATAATAATAACAAGAATTACAGTGCTACAGTCATCAATGACAACATCGAGCACTATTGAGAGTAAATCAAGCCGGCGAGCAAAGGAAGAAGGTCCAAAAACGGTGCAAATTCCAAAATCCAGAAATTCAAGATTGCTTGTGCAATCGTACTGCATGTTTCAGTCTCACATTTCCCGTCATTGGTTATAGTATGACCCAACTATTTGAAACTCCTTACGTATTCCAATTTCATATTATTTATTGTGATATTAACTTCATCTTTATTATTGGACACTCTCATAACCTTTTTGATAGTAATCTTCATGCAATATCTCAAAGCCGTATCATTCAACCTATCCATATTCTGCAATCCTATCTCGCTGCCCGCTACCATTCCTTGGTCATCTGCAAATCGTATATCTTGTAACAATTTTCCTCTTACGTCTATTCCTTCCTAATATTTTCCTTCTAATATGTTTTCCATGGCTATCTCCATCATTGTCTCACCGTAAATGTTCAACAGCAGCGGCGAAATGCTACAACCTTATCTTACTCCACGTCTTATTTCACCTTCTTCTGAGTATTCCTGTTTGATTTTGATAACTGCTCTTTGAGTCATATACAAGTTTAAAATTAGTTTTCTATCTCTCCAGTCAATTCCTATTCTTTTCAATATTCAATATTCATCATCGTTATCCAATCAATCCTGTCAAAGGCCTTCGCAAAGTCTATAAAGCATACAAAAACGTCATTTCCATACTCTAAGCTTCTTTCGCAAAAAACCCGCATTACCCCTATTGCTTGTCTTGTGCCACATCCTTTTCTAAAACCAAATTTTGTCTTGCTTAGTATCATATCTGCTTTCGACTGAATGCGATTATTTATTATATTCAATAAGATCTTCCATGCGTGAGGTATTAAACTGATTGTTCTGTAATCCGAACACTGCACAGCATTGGCTTTTTTGGGAATTGGGATCATCATTGACTAGGTAAAGTCATCTGGCCAATTATCTGTATTGTACACTTCCATCCATACCTCCATTAACTTATTGAGCGTTTCTACTTCCAGCATTTTCAAGAATTCTGCTGGGATATCATCTATTCCGGATGCTTTCCCCTTCTTCATACAGCTAATTGCAGAATAAACTTCCTCCTTCATTATATTGGGGCCCCTTTTATCGTTTTCTACAATATTTTTTTCTTCTATTTTAAAATCCTCTTGAACTGGCTTCCCAGCCTATCTTTTAGATATCTGGACGTCTAATTCTTCTGAAGATAACATGCTCTTAGACATCTGGGCGTCTAATTCTACAGTAGATAACATACTCTCAGATATCTGGACATCTAATTCTCCTGTAGGTAGTATGGTGTTAGATATATGGACGTGCAATTCTCCTGTAGATAACATGCTCTTAGATATCTGGACGTGTAATTCTCCTGTAGATAACATGCTGTTAGATATCTGGACGTGTAATTCTCCTTTAGATAACATGCTCTTAGATATCTGGACGTGTAATTCTCCTTTAGGTAACATGCTCTTAGATATCTGGACGTGTAATTCTCCTTTAGATAACATGCTCTTAGATATCTGGACGTGTAATTCTTCTTTAGATAACATGCTCTTAGATATCTGGACGTGTAATTCTCCTGTAGATAACATGCTCTTAGATATCTGGACGTGTAATTCTCCTGTAGATAACATGCTCTTAGATATCTGGACGTGTAATTCTCCTGTAGATAACATGCTGTTAGATATCTGGACGTGTAATTCTCCTTTAGATAACATGCTCTTAGATATCTGGACGTGTAATTCTCCTGTAGATAACATGCTGTTAGATATCTAAACGTCTAAAAATAGGAATATTGTATATAACATGCTGTTAGATATCTGGACGTCTAAATATACTACAGATAACATGCCCTTAGATATCTGGAAGTGTTCAAAACCTCTTCCGAGGGGCAAGGAGTAGCCGCGTATAAGAAAAACACATTTAAAAACTAACCATAGTCTACTCTGTTTAAATACAATTTTCAAAATTTCGCTAACATTGAGCAAGCTATAGAAATGCAATAGCAATCGATAAGTTTACAGATTCGTAGACAACATTTGATATCGTTGACTGTGACGGAGTTTTGTCTAGGATGTCACGCAAAGGTCCTTCATAAGTCTCGAAATCTTTCAAAAACTTTTATATTGTTTTATCTGGGTACGTTTCTTTTATTATAAATAACTAAATGAGTAATCTAAATTTTAATGGCTTAAATATATATATATATAATGGTTTATTAGGAGGAGAGTCTACTAACTTACACAATTAACAAATTCTGGTGATTAAATTATGGTCAAATATCCTATCCAAATGACTTGTTATCAATCAATCAATCTATCTATTTATCCTCTAATATTCTTCGCTCATCAAGTAGAAACCTTGTTGTTGTATCATACATTAGATTTGCCATTGGCAGACGCTCATTGTTTTCTGCTCCAACAATATGGAATTATCTACCACCAGATATTCGATCTAGCACTAATACTTACGTACTGGCACTTTCCTGGGCAAAAAAACAACCTATCTCTTTCCACCACATTCTGACTCTGTTGACTCAGATCTTGGACTTGATTTCGCTCTCTCTTGTGGTCTTTATGTACTCAGTTGTCTTCATGTGGTTTGTTGACATTTGTATATGCAGAATCTGCTTCAGACGTCCCTCACATTGCCTTATGGCGAGTAATGTGAAGTTAAATTCTTATTGGCTGATTGATCACTGATTAATTTGTTTTCTTCTTACTAACGCGTAGGCAGGAATTTATATTTTTCAAAATACTTTTAATTACTGACATTACTTTCGCATGACGAAACTGACGTTAACCTTAGCTTTACCAGCTTTAATATTTTCTGACTTCTGATCAATAATTTTTTGTCGGAATTTATTGTAGCTTGCTTTAAGGCTTTTTTAATTTTGTGTCTTTTTATTTGTTAATCATCGTATTCAGCAGAGCTTAGTATCCATTGCTATGGCTGGAGCCAGTGGCGAAGTCGGTAAGATACTCGACCGCGGATCAGTAGTTGCGGGTTCAAATCCTGGGCTCGCCTGTCACTGACATCGCTTTCGAGTGAGGAAACTGACGTTAACCAGTTTTATGGAATTTATTTGATCACATAACTAACGTAGCAGCCAAGAACACCGCTCTTTATCTATAAATGCTCAGTGGAAATGATTCATTGAATACATCGTTAAAATTTGTACAGTAAAGATTTATTTCTATCGAAGTCTCTGAACTACGAGCATTCAAAAGTACATTCCAATCAATTTGGCTTTGTAAAGCATGAAAACTTGTTTATTCATGTGCGTGAATAAACGTCTGACATGTCCTTAATCATGTCTATTCTAATATCATGCACATGTACTTACACTGTTTCTCATTATGAAAACTAAGAACATAATTAATGTGCAATTTCTTCACGGCCAGCATTCTGTCCACTTAAAGACATTGTGCTATGTTAGAATTTATCTTTGTCGAAAATCTATATATATAAAACAAAGTCGTGTTCGTAATGGCTCTTATAACTCAAGAACGGCTAGACAGATTTTAATGATTTCGGACATTTTGGATTCGTCTCCAGCAGCCCCTGCATAATAGTCAATAAAATATTTAAACAATAATGGACAAATAGCCCGAAAATGGTATTAATCAAAATACGTCAAAATTATAACATGCTGCCATCTGTCGAGTGACTCACATCTATATAGATTACTATTTTCTATTACGATATGTTGACGTCATCTACTCAACATCCTTCAAGCGAAAGTAATAATGGCTCAACGGTATAGGTGCTGGACTTCAGATCATGTGGCCCTGTGTTCGATTCTGGCGCGGGTTACTTTTATTTTTTAAAGTTTGATAAATTTTATAAGTTTTTAGGATTAAAAATTGCGTAATTTTTGAAAATCTTAATATATCCAACAAAGTCGTGTTTGTTTTTATATTAAGATTTAAAACTTTTTCCATCAAACCCACTACCACCCACACTGGTTGGGTGATAGATAGATAAAAAGATAGATAGACAGACAGACAGACAGACAGACAGACAGACAGATAGATAGATAGATATTGTTGATAGGCGGTACGAAGTCCCGGCGGGTCAGCTAGTAACTCATAAACAAATGCATAGAATCTTCGTACTTAGCTTCTGAAATACTTTCTTTCAATAGCTATTGCTGCCATTTGATTAGGTCAATCTCTAACTTTTAATTTTTTTTAAATGATTTTATGCTTTCAATTATTTATTTATTTTATATATTTACAATATTCAATCATTTCACACAATACAACTAGAAAAGTTTCTCACAATACTGCAATTCATATGAAATGCCAAGAGACACAAAGGTCTGAAGACTGTAACATGTGCCCTAATAAAAGAATTTTAAAAAAATTATTAAGTGTCATAACAATAATATTATCATAGAATAGCATTTACAACATACCAATGGTCACATTATTTGTATATAGTAAAATACCTGTATAAACTAAGTAAGCTATAAAAATCAAATATTTATTCAAGGTTATCTAAACTGCCCTTAAATGAAACACTATTTGTCGTGACCACGGAATCTGGCAGTGAGTTCCATGGTTCACAGAATCTAATATACAGTATATATATATATATATATATATATATATATATATATATATATATATATATATGTGTGTGTGTGTGTATATATATATATATGTGTTATATATAAATATATATAATATAATTATATATGTCTATATATATATATATATATATATATATATATATATATATATATATATATATGTCTTCTAATATATATCTTCTTCTTCAATGCACTGCCAAGTGGCAGGTTCAAGGTACATATTCACACTCAAAGTCTGTATTCTTGCTCCACAAGAACCCTAGATCAACAAGTTAATCCCTTCAAAAAGTCTATGCCTTATGTAGCCTATAGCTTGGGAAAAATATGGCTTCTGAGGTGGTTTCCCGTTGCCTTCCTCAGTTAGGTGGATTAATTACCATTTAATCATGGAGAAAATATTTCATGTTAAGGTAGGTCCACTCTTGCCATCCTCAGCTCCTGCCTTTAGACGCCTCTTACGTACACGCGGCAGATTGTTTGCGGTTGCCCTATTCTACAATGGTCCAACCACACCCGAGCCCAACACGGGGAATATATATATATATATATATATATATACTGTATATATATATATATATACATTATATATATATATATATATATATATATATATATATATATATATATATATATAGATACAAATCGGCATATACAGGCTATATATATATATATATATATATATATATATATATATAGCCTGTATATGCCATGCCGATTTGTATCTCTGCAAATGTTTCTGCTACTTTCTGCATTGATTAAGTGCTTGAGTGGTCTTATAATGTTTTGTGGAGATAAGATAAAATTAAATAAATAAATAATAAATAAATAACACGTCTAGTACTGCTCCCAATGTAGTACTGCTCCCAATGGAACCAGACCCGACATGAGAAGGGAAATATAAAACAGTATAACCTCATATCCAGTCATACAGGCGGCCATGCTGACCAGAGTTGATCTACCAGTGGGGCACTGCTTAGATATCAACAGAGCGTGACCTCCTGGTATCGCCTGATCCAATCAATCAGTTACCACATTATTATTTTGAATTAAGCATTTATTTGTAAAAATAATAGTGAATTCGTTTTATTATTTAGGCCCCTAATAAATAATTAGTTATTAAAATTATTATTTACAATTAGCAATTAATCCCCAGCATCGCATCAGGCAAGGAACCGAATGACAAATCTTCACTGCATTGCATTAAAACAGTAGTTTTAAGCTGTTAGAAGGTAGGTCAAGATAAAAGTGGACTGATACTCTATGAGATCATAATTACGTTGACTATTTGATAATGTGCTTGTTGTATAGTAAAGCAGAGAATATGTAGAACGAAGCAGATAACTAGTAAGTTATACTACTATCATTTGAAGATATACAAATGAACGAATAAATTATCTCAATAATGGTTACATAGCCTATTAAGCTATCACGAACAAAAATCGTTACAAATTGTAAATATAAGAAATTAAGTTTTTGAACTTCAACCCTTCAATCAGACAATCACATAAACAAACCATAGCCTATAAAATAATAAACAAAAAAGGAAGGAAAGGTTAGGTAAGAAAGGTTAAGTAAGATACGGTTCTTCGAGTAAATGAACGGAATGCTATCAGGATTACAGATAGATACTAATTTTTAAAAGTATTTTTTTTTACTTTTTGCTACTTCTATCTAAAAAAGTGATTAATGATTTAATTGTAACTTTTAGTTACTAACTTGCCCACCTAAATCAGGATATAAAAAGTAAAGTATAAAGATATTTGTAATCTCTATAATTACCGAATGTCATTGAAAGCGATGAACGATTCAGTATTTTTCGCTACAAGAAAATAAAAAAGTCAGAAAAAAAGAAGAAAGAAAGACAGTTAATAAATTTACCAGTACACGCAGCAATCTCATAAGATGGTTAACTGTGTTAGTTAATATGACAGGCGGCATCTGGCGAGAGTCTGAATAAAACTTGTTACTATTTAATCGATTACTCAATATCCTGATGAAATTTTCAATTGATGTTTCGTTGAAATCTAAAATTAGAACACAGTATACCACATCTTCGTTGAGGAATGCAATCAATTTTCAATTTATATGAGTGGACAACAAAAACAGAGTAAATACTGATCATTGAGGACATGACATTGAAATACGATTGAACTAGAAAATTAAACAAAAATATGAGAGAAACCCCGTGTATATTTCCCGTGTTGTGTCCGGGATGTTTGAAGAATTAACCAACCGGTGACTGCACGTGTCGTAGAAGGCGACTAAACAACTAAGATCCGTACCAGCGTCAGAAAGGGCCTGCGGTTGGTTAGCGCCTAGGCTCCAGAAATTGCTACAAAATTTAAACAAATGGAAAAGTCTTAAATAGGGGATTGGCTGGTGATGTGGTGTGGGACAGAGAGGAATTGAGACAACATATTTGTATCCCGACCCTGGTTAAACTGGTATTCAAGAGTTGATGATGATGAGAGAGAGAGAGAGAGAGTGAGTGAGCATTTATTTTTAACTGCATTATATTATACACGACGGCGTACAGGCTCAAGTAAACGAGACAGAACACATGTAAAACGGCCGTCATAAAGAGTACAACTGAGCTCTATCTAGCTGACTACCGATAAAATTAAACTATAAATAGATAGTAACATTGTAAAATTACACATCTCTCTCTCTCTCTTCAGTGCACTACCAAGTGGCAGGTTCAATGTACACATTCATACTCAAAGTCTGCTTTCTCGCTCCATAAGAGCACTCCTTAGATCAAAAAGTCAAACCCTTCACAAGTTCTATGCTTTTTACCTTATGTAAAATTAGACATAAGAGACGTTAATGCTGCAATTATCATTAAACTGTAAAAAAACACACAATTATAAACCAACTAGAACAGAAAGCAAAGACTTGTAAAACTAAAAATGGAACAAAATTAAAACAGGATTCAGACAAAAGTACAGTCAAGACTAGTGATGGAAAATAACCCTTAGACGATCAGAGGTTATTATAGACACCAAGGCATAGTACAACCGCAGGCTAAACAGAGTAAATCATTTCCAAGTATCAATATAGGTGCTGTTTACAAGGGCTCATCCAATGGGAGGTTGCGGGGGACATATCCCACTAGAATCTTGACTGGGGGACATTAATGTTAATGGTCCCCCAGAAATCGAAGGTTTATAGGGGACATCATTGTTAATGATAATTTATGGGGGAGGAGAATTTCCCGTTGCAAGGAGTTGGTGGGGGGACACGTCAATAACGCAGATAGGCCTACTTAGAATTATGGGACTATATTGTCCATTGTGCAAAAGTGTGTTTAAGACAAACACCGTCATTATTGAAATGCACTGCACTAGATGGCCAGACATTAGGATTCAGGCAAAATAATTTTTCCGCGTAAGATCGATCTTTATAATAAACCTGTTTTTTTGACTGATGTCGTGGCTGATCCAGTCTTTGCTCAATATTCAAAATTCACCATGACATGCGCTTTTACAGTATAGTTATCGATGCTTCGGCAGAGCAATTCATACACCGATACAGAAGCTAGCTATGTCAACATTGATTTCATCGCCCATGGAAGGTTTTCAATTGTTTTCTGAGATCTTAAAACCAGCTATGCATGCCTGTTAGTCTTGAAACCCTAATATTGCGAAACTGAAGAAGTTTCAGTGCACTAGATGAGACGCTTGAAAACTTACTTGAGTAGCAGTGGCACCATGACCAAAAAAGGCTGAAAAGAGTATAACAGTAGGCCCACGTTACATTCACAAGGACACGCTAAGAAACGTGTCAATATTAGATAGTATGTTATCAAATACAATCAATGTGAAGACATTATTTACAAAAGTGTTTCAGCATCCGGGGGACTTTGTCCCTCAGACCCTCTACCATGGTTCCGCCCCTGGAACCCGCGGGAGAAATAGTCCCACATGCCCTCATATTTCGGCTTGTACTTGATTTAGATCTTTTTGGTCCTTTAAACTCCTCCATCTTTTTATATTTTTCGACAACCTCATCTACCAACCAAAGATTCGTGTATCCATCCCTACATCGTGCACAATTGTAACAAAAAGAAGCCTTTAAGGATTTTGCAGTTATGTCATACGAGGATATTAATGTATTAATCATAGATAGAAAAGAAGTGTTTCTTATACTTCTATGGTTTTAATTACATACGACAGTAGACTAATATTAATGTACAGTAATAAAATGACCAAATTTGAAGAAATAATTTCAATGACCCTTGTATGGAGGGTCAACAAAGTTACTGTCCCCTGCAGTGGAGCGGGAGATGAAATTTGTGCCCCCCACTGCGGGGGACGTAAATCCTTTGTCCCCCAGATTTTACAAAAATGGATGGGCCTCTGGCTATTTTGTACAATTTGTTAAAAACTCATTCAGTGGATAAGGTTCTTATTTAACTGGAATATCATTCCAAATTGCACAGCAAGAATAGAAAAAATGTGAAAGGAAAAAGATCACACTGTACCAGAATGAGACTCAACCGTCACAGTGATTTATAAAATGAGTAATTCCTAAACGAACTAGTCACGCTAGCTTGTCATGTAATAGGACCAAAAGCCAAAGCAAAAGCCGAAATGAATGTCTGCTTTACCTACACAACATGTACTTATGACTTTCTCTCTCTAGTATTCTGCCAAGTGGCAGGTCAAAGGTATGTACCTTTGACCTGCCACTTGCCAATTTCATCTCCCGCTCCACTGCAGGGGACAGTAACTTTGTTGACCCTCCATACAGGGGACAATGAAATTATTCATACTCAGACTCTGCTTACAAGCTCCATAAGAGCACTCCATAGATCAACAAGTTAATCCCTTCACAAAGGCTATGCCTTATCCACAACTTACGTAGCCCAGTGCTTTGGAAAAATATGGCTTCTGGTGGTTTCCCGTCGCCTTCCTCAGTTCTTGCTCAGTCGACACTTACAAAACGTACCATTAGCCGTTGTTCTATTCTTCAGTGTCCCGGGCACAACAGGATATTTATAATTATGGAAGAGCAAAGGATTTGAACTCCACACACATACTAGAGTTCGCACTACAATCTAACAGATAAAGTCACCTTTGAAGTGAATCATCGTAATAATAATAATAAATAATATTAACAATAAAGGTTTAACGTCTGTTTCCTCATACAAGGATAATGTCAGGGACGTCTCCCCATCACATCTCACTACAAATCGATTCACCCCAAATGATTTGAAAAAACACGTGCTGAAGAGAAAGAAAAAGATCCTAAACAGTGCCAGTCCGGTGATCAGAAAAACAGTCAGGCAAGATGAAATAAAATCTATGGTGGGTAGAGATGTGTTTTTAACTTACAACGGAAAGTGGAGGTAGTAGAAAATGAGTGAAGATCAGGAAGCAGAGAGTTCCAAACAGTAGGAGTGGAGAAAAAAAATGAAAGTCTACCTAACGAAGTGAGAATATTAGGAATTTTGAGCAGTTTAGCATCGGAAGAACGAAGCGTACGAGAAGGTTGATATTGGATTTGGAGATCAGAAAGGTAAGAAGATTTACCAAAGAGAGGTGTCTTGAAAGTTAACAGAGCAATGAAGCCAAAGAAGATTATTAAGCAAGGAACTAGAGGTGGCCTGAAGCCTTGAGGATCGACAGACGACACGTGCTAGAGAATTCTGAACGCGTGCAAACGCATGAGAGAAGAAGGTAAACCATACAGCAATGAATTGCAGTAGTCAAGTTTAGAATGAATTATTGAGTTAGCAAGAATTATGGTTGAATGTTTATCAAGAGATGACCGTATCTGTGTGATTTGACGAATCTGGAAGAAAGATGAACGACAGACAGATGAGATATGAGATTTAAAGTCAGGATTTTCATCAAATATGACTCCAAGGTTTTTAGCCTTGGGAGTTTGAGTGAGAGCAAGATTTTGAAAATAAATGAAAGAATTGGCAATTTTGGTTCTTTGCTGGGGAGTGCCGATTAAAATATATTCGATTTTAGAGGGGTTCACAGAGAGACGATTGCTGCAAAACCATGAATAAACTCTGTCAAGAACCGATGAGAGGTGTTGCAATTTCAAGAATCTGAGCTAGAAAATGAGATGTACGGCTGAGTATCATCAGCATTTAAGTAAAATTTTATTGAAGCTTTGTCTAAAACATAACTGAGTGGGGTAGTGTAGAGGGAAAAAAGTAAAGGTCCAAGTACACATCCTTGGGGCACACCACGAAGAAGAGGTAGTTTAGGGGAGCGTTCATTGTCAATAATAGCAGATTGAGTGCGACCAGAAAGATAGAAGGAGATCAGGAAGAAAGCGGAGTAGAGATACCATAGCACGTTTTAAGTCTACTGGTAAAAATGTTATGATCGATGGTGTCGAAGGCAGCCGAAAGATCAAGTAGTGCAAGGGCGGTTACCTTTTGAGAGTTTAAGGCTAAGCAAAGGTCATTATGAATGCCGAGTAAGGCAGTTTCAGTGGAATGAAGCTTTCGAGATGCAGATTGGAAACAAGATAGAGAAGGAAAAAATTCGAGATGGCTGCATAAGCGAGTGTAGATTATTTTTTCCAAGATATTGGAAACGAAAGTTAAGGTGGAAATGGGACGATTGCTAGAAGCATCATCTTTAGGAAGTGATTGCTTTTAAACAGAGGAGAAACAACAGCATTTTAAAAAGTAAATCGAAAAATTTCTTCAGAAAGTGAAAGATTAACAGATGTGTAATTGGAGGAAGGAGGGCATCCATGCAAGATTTAAGTAGTTTGTTTGTAATGGCATCTAGCGAGCAAGATGAGTCGGTAGAGCAGAGAATTAGATGACGGATTTCTTCAAGAGAAGCAGGTTTAAAATTTGACAGTAGGGGAGGATTTGGCATAGACGGATGTGAAATAGTCTCGGAACAGGGAGGTAGGCCTATAGAAGAACAGAGTCTAGTAATTTTGTCATCAAAGAAATTAAGAAAATTGCTAGCAAGAGTAGAAGGAGAATTGGAATTTGGAAGGGACTTAGGGATAGTGCGACCAAGCAGTGAATCAAGGGTTCCCCAAAGTTTTTTGGAGCAATTATGATTCTGCAAGATCAAGTTCTTAAAGTAAGAACTCTTGGCGGAGGAAAGCATATGATCAACTAACTTACGTTGTTTAAAGTAGTTAGTCTTGATTGTGAGGTTTTGCATTTCAGGAGGATTTTTCTTATCTCTCCAATATTTAGATTCAATAGAGTTTATTTGAAAATATACACTACCTGAAAAATATAAAAAATGATCATAACAGGGAATTTCTTACCCTTCCTGTTTGTAACTGATTCAGATTTCTCCTCCATAACGAACTTGCAGTATATTCTTTCGGTGTCGCGCAAGTGCTTCATCTGAATTTGAATTATATGGAAAATAATATATAAAATCAAGGAGCTACCAGCAACAATATTCATGGAAAATATAAGAAATAGCTTGATTTTGTGATAGAGATCATAAACCACGTTCAGCCAGTCGCTCTTACATAACAACAACAACAACAATAGCGGCAACAAAAAACAACGAATAGAATGTCACACTAGAGACATAGCGGGGCGGGGGAGGGAGAAATTCAGAGCTAGTATAATTATGTAACAGTCGTAGCGAGGGGGAGAGAGTGAGGGATAATATGTAAAAGTAGAGACATAGCGGGGAGATGGCGGAGAGTGATGGATAGTTTTAACGTCAGTTTCCAGTTCGAACAAGATGTCATTGACGGGGAGCGCACTGGATTTTAACCCTGCATCTACTGAACTGCTGTCGAACAACTTTCCAACAAGCCACCAGCGCAGCCCTTACGTAACAATAGAGACAGCGGAGGGAGAGATGGTGGAGTGTGGGGCACAGTAACAATATTAGATGCTCAGAAGTTCAGAACTAATCAACTCCATTTCATTGTAAATTGAGGAGTCAAAAGCGATTAAACTCTAACATATACCAGGTCGCAAAGTAAATAGAATAACTTAAAATATTACAGACTGGATCTCACTATCGCAGGTCCACTGTACATATTTCTACTCACAGTCTGTCTTCGCGCTCAGTAAGAATGTTTTATGCATTTCCTCATAATTCTGCTAATTATGCTCAAATTTAGCCCGCAAATTAGAGAGCTCCAGAATTAATTATCAGTTACTTATTCACGGAGTTTAGACTGCCGATAGACGTTGAAGCAAAACACGCTTCATCTGATCTCCAGTGAATTTATTACTGACGCGCTCTCACTCGATAACAAGCTGGCGTGTAGTCATTGTATAGCACAGGTTTTAACTTAATATATTATATAAATGGTTTGACAAAAAAAATATTTAAAAATATTACCGAAATATCCGCATAATACTACTGATTGCATCAAAATGATACAGATATGGATAATCGGAAAAGCATGTGTACAGAACATAAAAGTAAACGTACCGGATCATTTTGAGTACATAGAGAAAACCAGTGAGATAAATGTTCCTTCACAATTTCTTCAATAGTGTTCACGTCGACTGCGTTCACTGTTAGAAAACAATGATCAACATCTTCACTTGTTCCAGGGTTTAACCGTGCTGGACAGCTACTACATATCCAGATTGCAGTTTACGGTTGGTCTATTCTTTAGTTCTCGGATACAACACGTGTAATTATTTGTTAATAATTGTTTGGACTGAGTCGGTGGTTTTAGTGACATGTTGTTCGACAACGGATCAGTACGTGCAGAGTTCTAAATCAGAGCTCTCCCCGTCACTGATATGTTATCGACCAGGGAAACTGACGTTAAACTTGCCTTTAATTACGAATATAACACTGTGAATATTTTTAAATTATTCGACGACGGCAGAGTAAAAGATGAAAGGGTCGTGATAGGCATCCAGACACCCTCACAGTAAAGTCGAGTATCCAGTTTACCACAAATAAAAAATCAAGTTATTTACAACTATTTATATTGAAAAATTTCATTTTAAATTCACTTCCAATTTTACATAGTAAACATATTTCTGCTGTAAATATTTGTTTGATTTGAGTAGATTTGGCCTCAAAATTTTACTTTGTAATTTCTATTAGCTTTAAATTAGAATTTTAGCACAAATAATAGCCATCATCGTCGTCGTCCTCATCATCATCATCATCATCATCATCATCGTTTGAACCACAGTTGAACTAGGATTCGGTTTAGAAAATTTTGTAGCAATTTCTGGGGCCTCGGTGCTCACCAACCGAAAAGCCTTTTCAGATATTGGTTTGAATCTTGTTGCTTTGTCGCCTTTTACGACACTTGCAGTCCACGGTTGGTATATTCTTCAGCAACCAGGACGCAACTTGAGTCAATACTCGTTATACAATTTTATGTATGCATTTATGTTTTTTCATGATCTAATTCATTTATAACTAATTTTTAATATATGTACATTCCCTTGATAGTGCAGACTCGTGGAGTATTTTAATTATTTTATAGTATCACATTTTGCCAATTTATTGTGCTGAAGTCAGTATATTTCATAGAACTATAGATTCCGTTAAAGTTATCTGCAATTGGATATCTTAGCAATATGCTATGGTTGTTTTACTTGCAAATTGATATTATGGTTGCTAGTTTGTCGAGAATAATAAATTTAAATAAAAACTACATTTTAGTCAAATATAATAGCAACAATAATATCAATAATAAAGATTTGACATCTGCATTGTCGTCGTAGGAAGTAGTTAACACCAAAACTTGAAATGGAACCTGTTTGATTTATTCGATAGCAGAAAGTCTTTACGCATTCCTGATGCCACATCGACAGCACAGTGTCCAGCTCTTCCGCTTCATGTATGCTATCAGATAAATCTCCATTAACTGACTCAGGCTTCACTGTTTCTCGTGACCTAACGACGTCAGCTGCAGTTAGAAGTCCACGCTGGCTGGTCTCAGATGAGAGAAGGAGCTGAAGGGAAGAGAAGACGTGAGCCAGATCATGAAGTGTGCACTGGTAGAGTTGATGTACGGCCCAAGTATTAGAGTTTTCTGTCCGAGTTAATTTTCTAAAGATTGCGATAGTTGTGCAAACTAAATCCTACAAAAATAAGTAACATATATAAAACGATTTGATTTATAGATTTTACCTCTCTCACTCTCTCTCTCTCTCTCTTTCGCTCACGCTCTCTCTCTGTCTTTTCTCTCTTAATGCATCTCTGCCTATTGGTAGGTTCAAGACTTATAACTCCTCTTCATATTTCTATACTCTTCTTGTATCTTCGTATCAACATATAAATTAGCTAATAAATCATCCAGCATCCCAAGGCTCGGTGTTTCTCTACCCTTTTTTCCTGTCATTCTTCTCTATTCTATTTATCGTCTCGGGCCCATCCAGTTGTTATTTCTATTCCGTAAGATACTTGTCAATTTCTTATCTGTTCAATCAATTATTAAAGCAATCAATAATCAAAACAATCATTATCAAAAAACTTAAAAATCAACACAATCAATTATCAAAACAATGAATTATCAAAGATCCGTCATCTGAACGCGGTGAAATTTGCTCAGTAAAAAATTTGCTCAGTACATTTATATATTTTCTTCTCAATTGCTAACTACAATTTCGTTTAATGCGAAAAGCTAACGCAACCAACCACGAAAAAAAAAAAAAAAATGAATCATATGAACTAAAGAAAATAACAACAATAATTTGTTCATTAATATAATTATAATTTCCCGTGTTGTGTCCGGGTTGTTTGAAGGATAGACTAAAAGGTGACTTCACGTGTCGTTAAAAGGCTACCAAAACACTAAGATCCAAAGCAACATCACAAGGGGCATTTGGTTGATGAGCTCCAGAAGGTTCCAGAAGTTGCAACAAAATTTTCTAAAACGAATGGAAGACATTTCCATATCGTATGGGACAGAGAGGAATGGAGAAGGTCCATTCGTATTCCAACCCTAGTTAAACTGGGATTAAGGGAAAGATGATGATATTAATGATGATTATAATTATAATATTACCAGTAATAATAAGTTTGCTTATACAGCGTCGCTCTATGCTAAATGCCACAGTAGCCCTGATCGCATACGACATATTTCAAAACATTGTAATAATATAACAATATTACCATCTCACAAATTTTCAAGCGTATTATTAAGAAAAGCTTTAAGTAATAGATTAAAAACTGCTTTCAAATACCAATATTTGTGGAATCTAAAACGTTCCAATGCTTAGAAATATTTAAATATCCTATAGAAACATATGACAAGCAATAGATAAAAGAGAGTACATACGCTGGTAAGCCGGTGCAGCAGCTGATCAGAGAGAGTCGGTACAGCACGACCGATGCTTGCCCGCAGTCTGCTCGTGTAGATGCTCGTCAGTGAGACATCTGACGGCTCGGGCAGGTAGAAACACACGAAGTGTCGCAGCAGTCTAGGGCTTAGTAACTTACGATCTCCTGTCACATATTAATAATAGTAAAAATAAAAATGAAAATAATACTGCTACTGCTGCAGTAGCAGCAGCATCAGCAGCAGCACTAGTAGTAGCAGCAGCATCAGCAGCAGCACTAGTAGTAGCAGCAGTAGTAGTAGTGCTGCTGCTGGTACTACTGCTACTGCTACTACTACTACTACTACTACTACTACTACTAATAATAATAATAATAAGATAGTGCACCTAAACTTATGCACATCCTGCGCTCTAGTCCGAGCTTCTCTCATCCGCGGCTGCTAGACCACGACGAGACTCTTAGGCAATGCTTGTGCGCCGTTATCAACGCAGATTTGTCTGATTTGCAGTGGCAGCAAGCCAGTCTACCGGTGAGCAAGGGTGGTCTTGGAATTCGCCTTGCTTCCCATATCGCGCCTTCAGCCTTCTTGGCATCAGCGATGAGAACGAGGCAGTTGCAAGACGCCATCCTTCACAAGTGCTCCCTTTCTGCTGATATATCCATTGACGTTGCGTTGTCAGTTTGGTCCAAAAGCCTCACCTCCAGTGCTCCATCTTCTACCTCAGGCAGTAGCCAGAAATCATGGGACCGTCCTATAGTGGATCGGATTTATAACAGTCTGTTACAATCCCAGTCCAGTGCTTTAGACAGAGCACGACTTCTGGCTGTATCAACCAAAGAAGCAGCGACTGGCTTCACGCTCTCCCTGTTGCTTCTTGTGGGCTCTTTTTAGACAATGAGGCAATTCGAGTAGCCGTTCATTACCGTTTAGGGGCGAAACCTTGCGAGCATCACTTGTGCCCTTGCGGTCTTGAAGTCGACGCTTTAGGTCTCCACGGCCTCTCCTGCAAAAAGCAGCTCAGGTAGAATGTCTCGCCATCACATTTTAAATGACTTAATATGGCGAGCACTTTCAAGAGCAGGCATCCCTTCCTCTAAGGAACCAATTGGGTCCAGATCAGACGGCAAGCGAACGAATGGCATGACTTTAGTGCCCTGATGCAACGGTAAATGTGCCGTATGGGACGTCACGGTCATTGACACTATGGCAAACTCCTACCTGAATACGACTTAAGTCACAGCCGGTGGAGCTGCTGTTCATACTGCCTCTAGGAAATTGGATAAATACCGTGATCTGTCCCTAGGATATGAAGTTTTTCCAGTGGCCATTGAAACCATGGGCCCGATGAATCCCGAAGGAGTTGACTTTACTAATGGCATAGGCAGACTTATTGCAGAGCAAACCGGCGATAAGCGAGAGACATCTTTTCTTTGGCAAAGACTTTCCATGACTTTGCAAAGATTTAATGCAGTCTGCTTAAAAAATTCTTTTAAGCCGATTGATGACCTCGATTAGTGGGGCGACGATTCAGCACGTATTGCTTGAATCGTTTTTATCACATCCCAGGTTCTTTACACCGGGGCAAAAAATATATATTAATAATTAAACTCTAAATTTTAAAAATAATAATTAACTTTTAATTAAATAAAGTCTCTTTTATCTTATTTTTTAGCCCAGGGCCCTTTACAGCCCAGGGCATTTAAAGCATAAAAAATATTTAAAAAAATATAAAATAATAATAAAACAGAAAATAGGGAAAGCCAGTTGGCCGAGTGGTGTAAGGCGTCAATTGATAGGACACTATGCGCAAACACTCGCGGGTTCAATTCCTGTCCGCGTCTGGATAAAAGTTTATTTTTTTCTCCTCAGTAACTCCCTGGTATCACAGGACAAGTCAAGACTACTCGCCGTTTCATCTCCTCACAGTGGCCACTGGCTTAGAGCCTTACCGATATCTTCTTGCGGTCTTCGTCTGGATGAGGCGGTCAGAGTGGCAGTTGGTCTTCGTTTGGGCACTAACCTGTGCGAACCGTACACAATGTGTCTGTGGTGCAGCAGTTAACGTGTTGGGGTCTCGCGGGTTGTCTTGCAGACGTAGCGCCGGTAGAGTTGGATGTTATCAATATCTCAATGACATAATATGGCGCGTTCTGAACAAAGCTAATATCACCGCTATAAAGAACCTCTGGGCCTGATGATGGGAAGCGACTTGATGGAGTAACTCAAATTCCCTGGTCAAAGGGCAAATGTCTTACTAGGGACGTCACTGTCACTGACACTCATGCCGCTAGTAACATTTGCATTTCAAGTTGCGCTGCTGGTTTTGCGGCCGAAGCAGCTGCTAGCAGGAAACTTATTAAAAACAACGAATTATCAACGAATTATTTTTGCACAAATAGCCTTTGAGACCCTGGGACCCATAAATTCTTTAGGCACAGACTTCACTGATATGACAGGTAAGAGAACGCATGCCGTTACTGGAGATCTACGCGAGAAATCTTTCCTGTGGCAACGTTTGTCAATGGCTCTGCAGCGATACAATGCAGTTTGCTTCCGTGGTACTTTTGGTGACACGGCATTTCGGAGTGGAGAGCATGACTAAAAAAAAGAATCCCCTTCTTAGGGTGTTAAAAAAAATATTAATAACAATAATAACAATTGTAACAATCAAATATGTTGATATCTATCACTTTTAACACCACACGTTTAAACCGTTAGGCAATGTAGTCCATTATCCGTATAACCAGTACAATAACAATAATACCAGCATTCATACTAATACTAATATTAATAATAACAGTAATAGTAATATTCGTTTTTATCAAACCCCAGGTTCTTTACACCGGGGAAAAAATTTTAAAAAAAAGTAATAGTAATAATAATAGTAATTATTATTGTTACTATTACTATTATAATAATAATTATAACAGTAGTAATAATGGTAATAATAACAATAATAATAATAATAATATTGGATAAATGCTGTGATCTGTCCTCAGGATATGAAGTTGTTCCGGTGGCCATTGAAACCATGGGCCCGATGGATCCCGAAGGAGTTGACTTTATTAATGGCATAGGCAGACTTATTACAGTGCAAACCGGCGATAAGCGAGAGACATCTTTTCTTTGGCAAAGGCTTTCCATGACTTTGCAAAGATTTCATGCAGTCTGCCACAACAATTCTTTTAAGCCGATTGATGACCTTGAGTACCCGGGCGGCGATTCAGCACGTATTGCTTGAATCGTTTTTATCAAACCCCAGGTTCTTTACACCGGGGTAATTTAAAATATAATAATAATAATAATAATAATAATAATAATAATAACAACAATAATAAAAGCCAAAAGCCTCACATCTAGTCCTCCACCTTCTACCTCAGTCAGTAACCAAAAATCATGGGACCGTCCTATAGTGGATCGGATTTACAACAGTCTGTTAGAATCCCAATCCAATGCAGTAGACGGAGCACGACTCCTAGCTGTATCAACCAAAAGAAGCAGTGACTGGCTTCACGCTCTCCCTGCTGCTTCTTGTGGGCTTTTTTAGACAATGAGGCGATTCGAGTAGCCGTTACTTTCCGTTTGGGGGCGAAACTTGCGAGCCTCACATGTGCCCCTGCGGTCATGAAGTCGACGCTTTAGGTCTCCACGGCCTCTCCTGCAAACGAAGCTCAGGTAGAATGTCTCGTCATCACAATTTAAATGACTTAATATGGCGAGCACTTTCAAGAGCAGGCATCCCTTCCTCTAAGGAACCAAGTGGGTTGTCCAGATCAGACGGTAAGCGTCCGGACGGCATGACTTTAGTGCCCTGGTGCAACGGTAAATGTGCCGTATGAGACGTCACGGTCATTGACACTATGGCAAACCCCTACCTGAATACGACTTCAGTCACAGCCGGTGGAGCTGCTGTTCATGCCGCTTCTAGGAAGTTGGATAAATACCGAGATCTGTCCTCAGGATATGAAGTTGTTCCGGTTGCCATTGAAACCATGGGCCCGATGAATCCCGAAGGAGTGGACTTTATCAATGGCATAGGCAGACTTATCACAGAGCAAACCGGCGATAAGCGAGAGACATCTTTTCTTTCGCAAAGGCTTTCTATGATTTTGCAAAGATTTCATGCAGTCTGCTTCAACAATTCTCTTAAGCCGATTGATGACCTCGAGTAGCCGGGCGGCGATTCAGCACGTATTGCTTGAATCGTTTTTATCAAACCCCAGGTTCTTTACACCGGGGTAAAATAAAAAAATAAAAATAAAAAACAATAATAATAATAATAATAAGACGGCAAGATCCCGGATGGCATGACTTTAGTGCCCTGGTGCAACGGTAAATGTGCCGTATGGGACGTCACGGTCATTGACACTACGGCAAACTCCTACCTGAATACGACTTCAGTCACAGCCGGTGGAGCTGCTGTTCATGCCGCCTCTAGGAAATTGGATAAATACCGTGATCTGTCCTTAGGATATGAAGTTGTTCGGGTGGCCATTGAAACCATGGCAGTCTTATTGCAGTGCAAACCGACGATAAGCGAGAAACATCTTTTCTTTGGCAAAAGCTTTCCACGACTTTGCAAAGATTTAATGCACTCTGCTTCAACAATTCTTTTAAGCCGATTGATGACCTCGAGTACACGGGCGGCGATTCGCTCGTATTGCTTGAATCGTTTTTATCAAACCCCAGGTTCTTTACACCGGGGTAAAAAATAAAAAAATAAAAAATGATAATAATAATAACAGTAATAAAAATTGCCCTAGGTTATGTCCGACTTTTAATATAATAATTTATTATACATTAGAATTGCTTAGTATTAAAATTGTGCATTCTAATCTTATAAAGCTTCATAAAAAGCACAAGTTAAGACAAAATTCTACTGCAACTACGCTGCTGCAATAATGTTCGTATACGTCTCTAATATCATCAATGGATGAGTAAGCGAACGTTAAACCTTTGTTATTATTATTATTACTATTATTAAGATTATTATTATTATTATTATTATTGTTATTAAGATTATTATTAAGATTATTGTTATTTTTTTATTTTTTTTATTTTTTTTTATTTTATTTTTGCCCCGGTGTAAAGAACCTGGGGTTTGATAAAAACGATTCAAGCAATACGTGCTGAATCGCCGCCCGGCTACTCGAGGTCATCAAACGGCTTAAAAGAATTATTGAAGCAAACTGCATTAAATCTTTGCAAAGTCATGGAAAGCCTTTGCCAAAGAAAAGAAGTCTCTCGCTTATCGCCGGTTTGCTCGGCAATAAGTCTGCCTATGCCATTAATAAAGTCAGCTCCTTCGGGATTCATCGGGCCCATGGTTTCAATGGCCACCGGAACAACTTCATATCCTAAGGACAGATCACGGTATTTATCCAATTTCCTAGAGGCGGCATGAACAGCAGCTCCACCGGCTGTGACTGAAGTCGTATTCAGGTAGGAGTTTGCCATAGTGTCAATGACCGTGACGTCCCATACGGCACATTTACCGTTGCACCAGGGCACTAAAGTCATGCCGTCCGGATCGCTTGCCGTCTGATCTGGACAACCCACTTGGTTCCTTAGAGGAAGGGATGCCTGCTCTTGAAAGTGCTCGCCATATTAAGTCATTTAAATTGTGATGGCGAGACATTCTACCTGAGCTTCGTTTGCAGGAGAGGCCGTGGAGACCTAAAGCGTCGACTTCATAACCGCAGGGGCACATGTGAGGCTCGCAAGTTTTCGCCCCTAAACGGAAACTAACGGCTACTCGAATCGTCTCATTGTCTAAAAGAAGCCCACAAGAAGCAACAGGGAGAGCGTGAAGCCAGTCGCTGCTTCTTTTGGTTGATACAGCTAGGAGTCGTGCTCTGTCTACTGCATTGGACTGGGATTCTAACAGACTGGTATAAATCCGATCCACTATAAGACGGTCCCATGATTTCTGGTTACTGACTGAGGTAGAAGGTGGAGCACTGGAGGTGAGGCTTTTGGACCAAACTGACAACGCAACGTCAATGGATCTATCGGCAGAAAGGGAGCACTTATGAAGGATGGCGTCTTGCAACTGCCTCGTTCCCATCGCTGATGCCAAGAAGGCTGAAGGCGCGATATGGGAAACAAGACGAATTCCAAGACCACCTTTGCTCACCGGTAAACTGGCTTGCTGCCACTGCAAATCAGACAAATCTGCGTTGATAACGGCGCACAAGCATTGCCTAAGAGCCTCGTCGTACTATAAAAGCCGCGGATTAGAGAAGCTCGGACTAGAGCGCAGGATGTGCATAAGTTATTATTATTATTATTATTATTATTATAAACAAATGTTTGAATTATTTCTACAATAATAGAAGCAAAAGTTTCTATTATTGTTGAAATAATTGTTCGGGGTTTATAATCGCCCTCATAATAATAACAAAAACAATAATAATAGTAGTAACAGAAATACTAATAGATATAAAAATCATAATAATAATAAAAAATAATAGCAATAATAAATATAATAATGCTAATATATAATATATATGTAATATAATAATATAATATAATATTATAATAGTATAATATAATATTATAATATATCATAGTATAATATTAACATATGGACCAACATTAGCTGTAAACGTTTATATGCCCACTGATTACGGTAGTCGTGAGTGTTTTGAAGATTATATTGAAGTGTGCTACTCTATTACAGCATTGTATTCTGAATGCGATGCAGTTCGACTCATAATTGCTGGTGATTTTAATTGCCAGTACGGTTCAAGATTTTTCCCTTTGTTTACTAATCTTGTTATTGAAAATAATTTAGTCCTAACCGATTTAAATAAATTATCTGTTGCGTTTACTTACAGCAACATTGATAATAGTAGTTTTACTTGGATTGATCATGTAGTATGTAGTTCTGCTCTGGCTAATATAGTTGAATCTTGTGAAATTAAATATGAATATATTAGCTCAGACCATTCCGTTGTCCAGTACTCCAGACCAGTACTCAGACCGTTGTTTGTAAGATTTATAGATTTGCTACCAGTTACTCCAACTAGTAATCACCTTTCTTCATCTATTCCTACTACAGTTCCTAATTGGTCATGTGCGGATTATGTATGTATTCGTAAATATCAATCTGTACTACGTGAAGAGCTTAGCAAACTTTGTATTCCTAAGAGGTGTTTTGATTAAGGACTATTATCTGTCTTCCCACCTAGGGATGGTACCAGAGAAGTGAATAGTGATAGAAGTAGTTGTATTGATGCTGTTGATTATTACTATAAATCAGTTATTTCTTGTATACAGTATGCATGTAACACTTGTATCCCAATGAAAACTATTGCAAGTAGAGACTATGTTGTGCCAGGCTGGAATGATTATGTTAGAGAATCTCATGTTCATGCAAGAAAAACTTTCTTAGATTGGATAAATGCTGGAAGGTCTCGAAGTGGCGTATTATTTGAGTCTATGAAGAAATCTAGGGCTCAATTTAAGCTGGCATTGCAATACTGTAAGAAGCAAGAGGCCACTCTGAGAGCAGATGCTCAGGCTAATTCTCTGTCTAAGAACGATTACAGTGGTTTTTGGAAGCAGTTATCCAAGGTCAGCAACAGTAAGCATACTAATGTAATTGACGGTTGTTTCGGTGATGAAGCCATTGTGAAACGCTGGCGTACTCATTTTGAGCATCTTTATAATGATTACGCCATAGGAATCAATGAATATAATGCTGATAAAAATGCATTTTTGGATCGCCTTAACTGTTCTTCTAAGAATGATTTTGTCATTTCTGTTAATAACATTATAGATATTTGTAGATTCCAAAAGCATGGAAAATCTCCTGGACCAGACGGCATTTCCATGGAGGCAATTTCATTCGCGTGTCCTAGTCTCTACGTTCATTTAAACATATTGTATAATTTGTTTCTAAAACATGGTCATTTGCCTAATTCATTTATGCAATCTATAATTGTACCTCTAGTTTAGAATAAATCTGGCGATTTATCTGACCTTAATAATTACTGAGCAATTGCAATTTCTAATACATTATCTAAATTGTTTGAAACTCTCATTGCGCAATCTATACATAGCCTTTCTGATTATGATAATTTTCAGTTTTGGTTTAAGTCTGACCATTCAACAGGATTGTGTACTCATGTACTAAAGCAGACTATCGAGTATTATAGACATCATGGAAGTCATGTTTTTACCTGTTTTGTTGACTTCAGTAAAGCTTTCGATAAAGTTAATTACTGGAAATTGTTTGGAAAATTACTGGACCATAACATTAACACCAGTATTATATTTATTCTTGCATTCTGGTATTCTAAACAGCAATGCTTTGTTCGATGGCGCAATTCTGTTTCGACTTGTTTTCATATTGGAAATGGTACGCGTCAGGGAAGTGTACTTTAACCTTATTTGTTCTCTAGGTAAACACGCGATATGGTTACAGCTGTAGTAGATACCGGGATTGGTTGTAGAATTAATAATAGATTAATTAACATTCTAGCATATGCTGATGATATCGTTCTCATTGCTCCTTCCTGGAGAGCTTTACAGTATTTAATAGATGTGCTTCAGTTTAATGCTGAAGTTATTAACATGTCTTTTAATATTAGTAAAACAGTCGCAATGATGTTTGCTCCTAAGGATCGAAATTGGAGTGTACTAGAGGAATTTCAAAGATTTAAGTTGGACAAATCTTATATTAATTATGTAACGCAGTTTAAATATAGGTCACACTATAACCAATGATGGTCGCGATAATAACGATATACAGCGTGAAATACGTGGTACGTTTATGCGTACGAATGAAAGCGTAGATTTTGCTTATTGTTCTGTTAATGCAAAGAAGGTCTTGTTCAAATCCTATTGTATGTGCTTTTATGATGTGGCACTGTGGTCGTCGTTTACAATGAGTTCAATAGAGAAGTTTCGATCTTGCTACAATAAATGTATTAAAATATTTTTTGGATACAAACGTTACAGCAGCCTAACCATCGCGCTGCTAGAAACTGGATTGCCTAGTTTTGATACTATTCTTTCTCATTACAGATTAAAGTTTAGAATGTGCTTGCTGGATAATGCTAAAATGCTAGTTTTTTGTTTTAAGTGTTTTGCTGTTCTGAGCTTATCATAGCTTTGTATGCCTAATCTATAAGTAATTGTCTCCTAGCTCAATCTATGCGCAGCCTATTTGCTTTTCTGGTTTAGCAATAAAAAAAATAATCATAACAATAATATATATTTAATATAATAGTATTATATATATATATATATATATATATATATATATATATATATATATAATATAATAATTATAATAATAATAAATAATAATAATGAATAAATAATAAATAGTAATAATAATCAAAACCTTAATATAGCCTTTCTATGGCAGCGCCTATCTATTGTACTCCAGTGTTTTAATGCTGTCTGCGTTCGTGGCACATTGGCGAATGCGGCCTCCCAGAGAATAGAGGAACTATTTCAAATATTTTTCAATCTTTCTTTTAATTAAATGAAGTCCTTCCTTTATCTTATATTTTAGCCCAGGGCCTTATACAGCCCAGGGCAATTAATAATCATAATAATAATAATAATTAATAATAATTATTAATAATTTCTTATATTAATAAGAATAATAATAATGTCATCCTTTGTGCTAATGGGCCTATCCCATAGTAGTACTCTACTCAACGCGCCACTCTCTGGAGAAGAAGCTACTACCACCGCTTTATCTAGTCGCTTGGAGGATCTCAAACGTACTGCATCGTACTTAAGTCGCTAGCCGATCATGATGCTTTGACAATCCTTCGCTTTTCATTAAGTGCACCTAAACTTATGCACATCCTGCGCTCTAGTCCGTGCTTCTCTCATCCGCGGCTTTTAGACTACGACGAGGCGACGAGGCTCTTAGGCAATGTTTGTGCGCCGTTATCAACGCAGATTTGTCTGATTTGCAGTGGCAGCAAGCCAGTCTACCGGTGAGCAAGGGTGGTCTTGGAATTCGCCTTGCTTCCCATATCGCGCCTTCAGCCTTCTTGGCATCAGCGATGAGAACGAGGCAGTTGCAAGACGCCATCCTTCACAAGTGCTCCCTTTCTGCTGATATATCCATTGACGTTGCGTTGTCAGTTTGGTCCAAAAGCCTCACCTCCAGTGCTCCACTTTCTACCTCAGTCAGTAACCAGAAATCATGGGACCGTCCTATAGTGGATCGGATTTATAACAGTCTGTTACAATCCCAGTCCAGTGCAGTAGGCAGAGCACGACTCCTAGCTGTATCAACCAAAAGGAGCAGCGACTGGCTTCACGCTCTCCCTGTTGCTTCTTGTGGGCTTCTTTTAGACAATGAGGCAATTCGAGCAGCCGTTAGTTACCGTTTAGGGGCGAAAACTTGCAAGCCTCACATGTGCCCCTGCGGTCAGGATGTCGACGCTTTAGGTCTCCACGGCCTCTCCTGCAAATGCAGCTCAGGTAGAATGTCTCGCCATCAAATTTTAAATGACTTAATATGGTGAACACTTTCAAGAGCAGGCATCCCTTCCTCTAAGGAACCAAGTGGGTTGTCCAGATCAGACGGCAAGCGCCCGGATGGTATGACTTTAGTGCCCTGATGCAACGGTAAAGGTGCCGTATGGGACGTCACGGTCATTGACACTATGGCAAACTCCTACCTGAATACGACTTAAGTCACAGCCGGTGGAGTTGCTGTTCATACCGCCTCTAGGAAATTGGATAAATACCGTGATCTGTCCTTAGGATATGAAGTTTTTCCAGTGGCCATTGAAACCATGGGCCCGATGAATCCCGAAGGAGCTGACTTTATTAATGGCATAGGCAGAATTATTGCAGAGCAAACCGGCGATAAGCGAGAGACTTCTTTTCTTTGGCAAAGACTTTCCATGACTTTGCAAAGATTTAATGCAGTCTGCTTAAAAAATTCTTTTAAGCCGATCGATGACCTCGAGTAGCCGGACGGCGATTCAACACGTATTGCTTGAGTCGTTTTTATCAAACCCCAGGCTCTTTACACCGGGGGTAAAAAATAAAATAAAAACTAATAATAATAAAGGTTTAATGTTCGTTTCCTCATTCAAAGATGATGCCAGGGACATTTCCACAGTACATATCACTAATCATACATCATTATAATAATTACACTAAGCCAGCGTTGGTAGCTGCTACGGAACGACATTCCGCGGTCAAAATATTTCCAGCAGTAAATGTGTATTGGCTAGAGAACTAATAAGATTAGATGTTTCGGTGCAGAACAGCTTAGCTATTAAGTAATGCTACTCTAATATCGCGGATCAGTAGGTGCGGGTTCTAATCCTGGGCTCGCACGTCACTGATATCGCTTTCGAGTGAGGAACCTAAAATTAACCTTAGCTTTACCAGCTTTAATATCAAAACTGTAGCACTAGCATAACCAACAATTTTGTCTATGACCACATTTGTATGAAATTTTAATCTGGGATATTCTAATATAACAATAATAATAATATTTCTTTGGCAAAAGCCGTCCATGACTTTGCAAAGATTTAATGCAGTCTGCTTCAAAAATTCTTTTAAGCCGATTGATGGCCTCGAGTAGCCGGGCGGCGATTCAGCACTTATTGCTTGAATCGTTTTTATCACATCTCAGGTTCTTTACACCGGGGCAAAAAAATATTATTAATAATAACAAGAACAATGTAAGTAGCTAGATTACCTCGATTGCAGCGATATAAGCACGAACGATTCAGCACGTATTGCTCGAATCGTTTTTATCAAATTTCGACTTCTTTGCACCCGGGGGTGGGGGTGCGGTGGAAAAGGTCCATTCGTATCCCGACCCTAGTGAAACAGGGATTTAAGGGATGATGAATAGTAATAATAATAATTATAATTTTGTTTAATAATAATAATAATAATAAAGTTTTAACGTCCGTTTTCGCATCCAAAGATGATGTCAAGGACGTCCCACTAGCACACATCACTACAGATTAATTCATCTAGAACAATACGCAAAAGCATGTGCTGAGTATAGGTAAGGTCCTAAAATGAAAGCCGGTCCGGTTATCAAAAATTGATTAGGATAGAGAGACTAATAATAATAATACGGTAGGAAGAGCTGTCTTAAGCTACGGTAGTAGTAGCAACTATGGGGGGCTGGCTAGTTTTGATTTTCCAAGCACAGCCCCTGCCTTAAAATCTATCTAAATTCTATTTTAGCCTTGCTTTTGCCGTGATGCTTAAATGTCACTATAATTTAAGCATAGCCACCCTTAAACATAGCTAAATCCTATATTTAGCCTCCATGCTTAAATGTTACTATAATTTAAGTACACCCAGCCTTGAGCTTAACACATTTTTTTAGCCTTACAAGTTAAATCATTTCTATTGAAGCAAAGCGTCGCCTATCAATAATCTAACACACAAGCGCGTCAAATCAAGCACGTCTACACAACCTTGAAATATTCCATGACTCAAAATCATTTGACCGAGAGTAGAACTATCGGAAAAACCCAGTTTCTATTCGACTTGTCATAGGCGTATGAGTCACGCGCGGCCCACGGATTCCTCGAGAGCTGAGCGTTTCAATAGTAAATATACTATTAAAACTCTCATTCAATCATTGCAATTTTATAACATCCATCAACAATCTTCCCATTGTTTCTAGGAAAGTATTTGAAATGACTTTTAGTTACTTTAGCAGCTTGATACATAGATTTGAATTCTTTTACTTCACCAGTGATTGTATTTTCCCATCTTACAGGTCTAAGCTTAGTTCTTATAGGCCTCAGGTGCTCATACTTTGGATCTTTAAACTTGTTCGGATCAACCTCTTTTGGTGGATATTTTCTCGGTCTTCCTCTCTTTCTTTTATTCTCATATTCCTCCTTTGGTGGATCTGTTTTTCTAGATGTTGTAGTAATTTGATGTTCCATTTTATTTAGCCAAGAAAATATATTTAAATCAAAATCAAAATTCGTTACTCTTATGTTAAAATAATTACACGTAATAAAAATGACAGACACAGTAGATGGAACATCGATTTCGAGTAAAGTGAAAGCGTTTTTAACTAGAAAACTTGAAGAGAGACGAAGCATTGTTTACAAGCTGAAACGAAAGCGAAATATAACCAAAATTGTGTACTACGTGTGCACTTTGTCTTCTGTTACAGTTTCAACTGTGCTAGCAGGTTTGACGACAATGGTAGGTTTTCCCAGCATGGTTACTACCATACTTTCAATTACGAGTGCATTACTGACATCAATCAGTCTCAAGTTCAATTTTCAGGATAAAAGTAATAAATTAAATACAGAAATTGAAAAACTAAATAAACTTAACGAAAGATTTGACTTTGTTGTCAGTTGCAGCGGAAATCTTACCAAGGCAGCCTATAATCAGATTATTTCTGAATTCACATAAAAATTTGTTAATACATTTATTAACGAATTTAAATATCGCAATGAACGGCTACGCTTTACGGCTACGCTTACATCACAAACTTAACTAGCAGTGAATCGGAAACGTAATGAAATCCTAAATCAACAAACATTACATTTTTTTGTAATATCAATTCCAAGTCTAAATTCTTTCGATTTGGGTCCAGATCTCTTACAAGTTTTGAAATAAATCGCCTAATTTGCAATAGCGGTGTACCCTCTTCAGGTGTTGCTATTAATTTAGCACGAACTAGATACATTTTCAAATCAACAAACATATTTCTCGGTAGTTCTTCAATTACTGAAATAAGTAAATATTTCAAATCAGTCGCGTAAATTGAAAGAACGTCAGAATATATTTCTTCACTATCATATAATTTACTATATTCTAAGGTAACATTTTCCAAATGATTATATCTCCTAAGAAATATTTCACCGTATTTAATTCGTTGGCCTTGTTCTATGGAATATTTTGATATAATGGCCAATATATCAGAACAAATAGCCATTAATTTCTTCAAATCAACATTATCTTTCATGCTCGCAATCTGACGATACTTTTTGTTTATCGCATCATATTTTTCACTTGGGAAACCGACATTAAAAATTAAATTATGCTTCATATCTAAATCTCCGTTCATTGAACCACCATTCACACTGAGTTTCATATCAATATTGTTTTGTAGAGCAAAGTCATTGGATACTACGTTTTGTTCTACTTCTTTTAATATGTCTACTCTCAAATTTTCACCAAATTCGTTAACATAACGATCGCAGTACCCCTTTGCGATGACCTCCGCATCGGTTTCTGGAGGGTGTTTAACATTTAAAATTCTATTGTTGCTCATATTAATGTCTCCAGTGATTTCTCCTCCAGTTTTGTCAACTTTTATACTGTCGAGTTTATCAACAAGATTGACAATAGGTCTGAAAACTGAGTCTACATGCTTCATCAAATCGCCAGTACTTGAATGTGATTTACTACCACCTGTTTTCGATATAGTACTCATTATATATAATAAAATTTAAAATTTATATAAAAAATGTCAAAGTATACAAATTATGGTCTAACGTTGACTAAAGGTAAACTCGGAAAACTAGAGCGCGCATGCGATCGTGATAGAGGGGTTAAAATACAAATATCAAAAAAGAATTTGTCAGGTAATGTGAATCTTCCTCTAACCCAAGCTCAAATTAATAAATTAAAAAAGGCTACATCTGGAATAGAATTATGTCTGAGTAGAGCACAATTAAAGTACATGAACAAGAATGGACGATTCCTGCCACTGTTGGCAGGAACCATTCCCGCCATCGTGGGAGCAATAGGTGGATTGGCAGGTGGAATTAGCTCTGTAGTGAACTCGACTAGACAGACTAATGAATTGAAGAGACACAATCAAGAATTGGAAAACATAACCAAACAATAACTCGGCACAGACTTAATCAGTGACGCAATAGCTCTAAAGCCCGTTGCAGGCAAAACGCTATCAAATGCATTAAAGAAATTTGGACTCGGTGGATGTGTCAAGCATTTGAAAGGAGCTCAGTGGGGTAATGGATTATATCTACAGAGAACAGGATCAGGAGTTTTTATAGAAAGACAGAGGAAGGCATAGAGGCAGGCTTCCCCCAATGTCTAAAATCGTTCAAAACAATTAAACCGCTAAGTAACTTTGATATAATAGAAAAATGCAAAGAGTTTAAAATAAGAAATTTCAAAGGTGTCTGCATACTTGATGACTTGAAAGGATCAATTAATAATAATGAATGTCTAATTCTTAATATTGACTCTAGTTCAGGAGAGAACACATTGGACATTCGTCTACAGCAAAGATGGTAAATGTTTATATTTTGACAGCTACGGTTTCGTGCCTCCTTTAGAAGTTCAGCGTTATTGTAAAGGAAAAGAAAATTATTATAACACATTCAAAATTCAAGCACCGAACGAAGTCATCTGCGGTCACTACTGCATTTACGTGCTTTATAAACTTGATAATGGATCTAAATTTACCGATATATTAAATGAATTATACGAGAGAAACAATTTAAAATAATAACTAATACATAAAAATGGTTGACTCGGGTATTGATTATTCAAAAAAGTATCAGGAAATTATTGGTACAAGCTACGAAAAGAAACATCACGACATATTTCCTACACATATAAGAATGATAATAGCAGGCAGTAGTGGATGTGGTAAAACTAAGTTAATGATGGATTTTATAATGGGCAAATTTGTGTATTACAATAATATAATGGTATACACAACGACGCCATATCAAGACGCATACGAATATCTTAGAATTTGTAATGATGAATCAAAAAAGAAATTTAAAACAAATAATGATATTGTTACTCTTCACAATCCTGACGAGGAAATTGTTCACCCATCTCAACTCGATAGAAATAAGACTCACTTTGTAATTTTTGATGACGTTATGAATGAAGATCAGAAATTCATGCCTGATTATTTTTGTGAAGGTAGACATAATAATGTAAATGTATTCTACCTATGTCAGATCGTCCATCAACAGAAGAAGCATGGCATACGTCAAAATGCAAATATTTTTATATTGTTTCATCAAGATGAGAAGACGCTGAAATATTTCTATGATACACACGTAAGCGGTGATATGACGTTTCAAGAGTTAAAAAAATATGTAAGCAAGCGTGGACAAGAAAGCATGGATATATTGCAATAAATCTGTGGGAAGATCCAGAATGTGGTCGCTATATTTTAAATTATAATGTAATTTACTTACCTGTACAGTACCTAAAAATTCATAATAACATAATAATACCTTAAAATACATAATAATACATAATAATACATAATAATACTTAATAATACCTAAAAATACATAATAAACAATTTTTATGTGTCTAATAAAATGATGAAGGAGTTTAATATTATCCGGTTTACAAAAGCCAAGAACGAAGCCAAACAAATGTTTCGGAATGACATACTTGACAATCAACGGGTACAACAGAGCCAAGCAAAATTATTCAAACCGTTAATTGATACTACAAGAGAGAGCTAAAACTCTAGAACAAGAGATTGTCGACGATAGACAAAGCTTGAATGATCTAATAGTTCCCTTTGCTAATGAATTGATGCGTGCAACTAATCAGAGAGAGGCTATACAGGCAATGCCAATTTATGATTCGCCAATTCCTTAACGTGAATCCACATCAAGGAGGGATCCTTTAATTATTAATTTAGACAAGAATCTCAATGAAAGTGATCGAGAGAATCTAGATCTACTCGACCTGAAGCTTCCAAGTGAAGTGTATGAAAACAACGAAACAGAAGCAACATTGAAGGAGATTCAAACACATAATAGACGAATAGGACAGTTCTTGGGAAATAACAGTAAAAAGAGTGCAGCTGAGAAAATGATATGCGAATCTCAACAGAAAAAAACTGGAAAAGTACAAGAGCATATTGACAAAGGTAAAAGCAGGGAGCGAGCTCGTCGGCGAAGGATTAAAGAAGATAAAGAAGAGAAAGCTTGTAATGCCTGTCGGAAAACAAAAGCATGGTAGAGGTAGGCCTAAAACAGACCAGGTTATAATTTATGAAAGCCCAGATCAATTGCTTCGTCTACTGGATAAAACTATTGCAGCTCTACAAGCTGGAACCACTGGAGTGTATAATACCGCAGTTAGTATTTTGGATGAGCTATTAAACACTAGAACAATCACCAAGGGGGAATATGATGATATTTATAAAAACAATTTTAAAGTTATATAAAAAATGGCGAAATTAACTCTGTCGAGCACATCAACAGATTTTACTACATATCTATATCCTCCAATAAGATTGGATCCGGACAGAAAGTACGAAGTAGCATTTATATCTCTGCAGACGTACAATTCAATACCAAACATCACGGAGGCCAACATTAAATTTAAATATTCCACCGATGATGGAAATACACTTTCAAAGGGTGCTTATGAATTAAAAGATATTAACGCTGCGATTCAAAGGGTAATGCAGGCAAACGGCGACTACGATGCAATTAATGAGAAATATTATATAAACGTAAGTCATTTAATTTTCAGAGCAATTTTGACTATATCACACGAAAAGTACATGGTTGATTTCGGATTGGAAAATTCAATAGGGCCCTACTCTCGGCTTCACAAATGAAAACGTCTGCTTATCACAAGGAATTCATCAATCTCCAAATATAATAGATATAGAAAAAGTCAATTCGATACAAGTCGATTGCGATATTGCTACTGGAAGCTATGTTAATGGAAAGAAATCTTATGTGATTCAAAAGTTCACTCAAAGAGTAAATCCAGGCTACAAGATAATAGAGAACCCTACTCCTGAATTGATATTTTTACCAATAGTTAATAGGCCTGAAATTGATAGCATAAAACTGCGGCTGACAGATCAAGACAACAAACTTATCGATTTGATGGGTGAAAGACTTACTATTGTATTACTAATTAGAGAAAAATCTAATTAAAAATTATATTGTACTTTGTAAAAATGATTGTCAAAGAGAAATGCAAAGCTTACAGTTCAAAACAAACTCTGGTACATGAACGGGGATTTGTCGATTCACTGAAAGGTTTCGGTTCGTACGTCTATCAGAATAAAGATTTAATTGCAAAGCCAATGCTAGGAGCATTAGGTGATATTGAGGCATTCGGAATGACAGAGGGTAGTCTAACTTTAGACTCGGAACAGATATTAGAACAACTAAAAAAGGGCAGCGGATTAAAACGATTTTAGTTTAAAAATTATTATTACATATATATAAAATGGAAACTGAAGTGCCAAACGAAATTTTAACACAACCATCGTCAATAATTGTTGACAATAGTGTAGAAAGTTTTCAATACTCGTCTTTTATTCCACAGACTAAAACTGGTTTTAATGAGAACTCTAATGTTATTGAAATTGATATATCTGCAAGTGATTCATATTACAACCTATCTAAGAGCTTTCTTAAAATTAAAGGAAGAATACTAAGAAATGATAATAACAATGCCTATGATGCTACAGCTCAATTAGCTTTCATTAATAATGCTATTCCATACCTCTTTTCTAGTATTGAGTACGATCTAAGGTCTAAATCAATTGAATCATTACACTATCCAGGCCAGACTACGTCAATGTTGGATTATTTGTCTTATCCTGACGATTTCAATAGCAGTGCGGGATTGAATCAATGTTAGAGAAAAGACACAAATGTCGGTGCAGTATCCTCCAAATATTGACAATCTCCAGCAGTTGCAGCTGGAGCAGCCATTGTTGCCAATCATTTTACAACGCAAGAAAATCCAGATTACAATGAAGGATTTGCGATTCGTCGACAACTTCTAATGAACAACGATGCACCAGGCTAATTTTCATTCAACATTCCATTTTCACATCTATTTGGAATTTCCTATTATAACAAAGTATTTTACAATTTGCGGAATACGTTGAGGTTCACTAGAACGTCTGACACATCAGCAATTCATAAAGCGAATAACGTTTTTGAAGGTAAAGTTTCACTAACGGATATTAGGTGGATGGTACCAAGAATAAAACCGTCATTTGAAATGATAACTTCACTGCGAGAGTCTGTTGTAAGTAAAAGGAAAATTCCAATAAGTTTTAGCGGAAGAACTGACCAACATACTATAGTTACACGAGATGTACTGGAATTTAAATGGATGATCAATAGAGACGCTGGAATGAAAAAGCCTAGATGGATAATTGTTGGATTTCAAACTGACAAATCAAGAACACAGGAACAAAATCCAGCTGTGTTTGATCACCTTAACTTGACGAGTGCTTTTGTTGATTTGAATGATCAGAGATATCCTGCAGATGAACCGAGAATAAACTTTGCTACAAATGACTATGTAGATTTCTGCGCTATGGCAGATGAATTTAAGAAAGAACACTTTGGTTTTAATCATTTAATTGGAGGTACACAGATCGATATGATGAATTACAAAAGCTATTTCCACTTGTAGTCTTTGATGTACGCATCGGAGTGAAAAAGTCAAGTCTGATGTTATGAATATGAAACTTAATTTTAAATTTAGTCAGAATGTTCCAGAACATACTCATACGTATGTTACGATACTTTCCGATAGAGTGATGTACCTAACATCCGATGGTCAGACTCCAATTATTATAGATTAATAAGTTTTCTAAAATGAAATTACATTATAAAATTTTATAATGTAATTTAAAATGTACTGTTTGAAATGTAAAAAGAAAACTTTTTTCATACAGACGCAACTGAGGTTAACTGCTAATAATAGAAAATTGCAAATTTCTTTTTGTGTAGTGTGTGAAAGTAAAAAGTCGAGATTCATCTCAAGTCAGGGTGTATGTAATAATGTGCTATCCGCTGTTGGAAACACAGTTGGAGAAATACATTTACCTGCCAGACGTGGAGAGTATGTACACAACGGATCATTTAATGATCTAAATAAGTATTCTTATTGCGGACCAGGCACAAAGTACGAACAGAGAAATCGCGAAGGCTATCAGGGTATAAATGAGTTGGACGGAATGTGTAAAATGCACGATCAGTTTATACCGCAAACACCGATACTGCTAGCAGAAATATAAGTGACGAAGCGACTTTGGCCCATCGAGCATACGAAATCTTTATTTATTCAAGCTTAAATATTGAGCAAAGAAATATGGCTCAATTAGTTTACCTCTTCATGAAATATAAGGCAAAGTTTGGTCTTGGCCTGTCAAAAAACGAATAGAGGGGTCCAGCGAAGAAAAAGGCTTGAAGAGAAACGTTGGACCCTTTGAAGATTTAGCTATGGAATTACACAAACCGATTCGTAGAAAATTTACAAGACGGCAAGTTCATGTGTTTGAAGTTGATGATATATGGGGAGCAGATTTAATCGAAATGCAGGAATGGAGTAGAGCTAATAAGGGCTACAGATACATGCTTAACGTCAATGATGTGTTTTCCAAGTACGCATGGAGAGTTCCGTTGAAAGACAAAAGAGGCGAAACAACTACAGATACATTTAAACTAATAGTGTCATCATCCGGAAGACAGCCTAGACATTTATGGGTTGATCAGGGTAAGGAATTTTACAACAAAAACATGGATGATTGGTTAAAGAAACTTGATATCAATAGATACTCTACATTTGGTGAACATAAATCAGCATTCGTCGAACGATTCAATAGAAGTATCAAGGGAAAGATGTTGCAAAGATTTACTGCGGAAAATACGAGAAACTGGATTGATATGATTGATGACTGAATTGCAGAGTATAACAACACAAAGCACTCTACCATAAAAATGACTCCAACTGAAGCTAGTAGGAAGGAAAACGAAGCATTTATAATTAACAGTAGAAAGTATAGAAATTTGGAAAGTCACGCGAGTCGGAAATTCGAGATTGGTGACAGAGTTTCAATTAGTCGGATTAAGGGTGTATTTGAAAAGGGTTTCCTAGCAAATTGGTCCGAGGAGGTGTGCGTTGTAGAGAAAGTAAAGTATACATCGCCTGTTACGTATATATTGAAAGATCAATCTGGTGAGGTATTAGAGGGAGGTTTCTACACAGAGGAACTTCAGAAAACTTATCAAGAATTATATAGAATTGAAAAGATTTTACAAAGGAAAAAGATTAAAGGTGTGGAACACGCCTTGGTTAAATGGGTGGGTTACAGTAAGAAATTTAATGAATGGATTCCCGTGGATCATTTGGAAAGTGTTTAAAGAAAGAGTTTTGTAGAAAACATTTCGAAATCTCTAGAAATATTAATTTTGATTTAAATACATTTTTTTACATATATAAAATGACAGCTACAAACTCAAACTCGCAAATATTCAAATTTCAAAATCTCAAAATTGGAGATATTGTAAAGGGATTGAAACCCATAAATACAAAATTTGGTAAATCGTATTTACTATACGTTGTACAAAATGAGGACGATACCCCTCTACAAAAATGGTCTGCGAAAAAATCTTCCGTCTGTATTTTGTACATCAACGAATCCGTGTCTGTAAATAACAGCTTGGCTTTATCATTGCAATTTTCCTTTATGTAATTATAGTGAAAGTCGTACATCAAAGTTTTACTTCAATCTAATATAGCCATACCTAGGTAGATGGGCTTATTATACAGCAATTTAGTTTTTCTCATGTGAACGCCAACAAGATTTTGCTCGAATATCACTGTTCGGCCATAGTACGGCTTTACAGCCAATTTAACAGCCTTTTCCCTATCATCAACCAATCTGAAATCTATCCTATTTGCAATATTTTCCATAGCCTTGCGAAAGACGCTATTGTTCATTCGTTTAAAGAAATCTTTTTCAAAATCGTTGGTAGCCTTAGTGCGTAGCTGAGTGTTTAAATCGGAGTATGCCTTAAGCCATGGACTATCTTCAAATTTTATGCCTCTATGTATTTTCGTAATTTTCAGTCCTAAGCTTTCGTACAGTGTCAAATTCTCGTAATGCAATATGTACTTTGTTTATCATTCAAATTCGGTATCAATTTCTTAACTTTATTCACTTTCATAATTTCGGGGGCTAAAGAGTAGTCGTTATGGAGATCGTGAAGCGCTGCAGGATATTCCAAATCAACTTCGAGGATACACTTCATTTCTTTCCAGTTCTTTTTCTGTCATCCATTCGAACCCGTGTGTGGATAGGGGCTTACTCATAGCAAACCCATAAAGGTTATTCGAATCTAGGTATTTGATAAATTTGGAAGGTTCATCAACGTTAAAATTCCCATCCATGTATTTATTATTAGCTTTCGCGTATCGGTTTGAAATAGTGCTTACACCGCCTCTTATTCCGTGCTTAATCATCAACAGCATGTCGTAATCACTCAACAATTCGAGTTCAACTTTAGTTAATCTTAAAGCAGCATCCCAAGCTAGTCCTGGTGAAGTGTAGTACCATGCAGGATCCAATTTATAATGGGTCATTCAAACATCTCTATAATTTTCAAAGACATCCGCTAGTAAAAGCACATCGGACAGATTGTACAAGTCGTGATAGTGTCGAAATGTATTACAACCAAACTCTCTCCACACAGTCTGTGCGTGTTTATAGTCTTCATCACTGATATTGGTATCGTTAAGTTTTGAGTAGACAGCTTCCTTTGGCGGTAGTTTAGTTTCATCAAGTCTTTCTAACGAACTTACATAATCGTAGGTGTAAACTCCTTTTCTCAAAAGCAAATCCAATTGGTTTCCAGAGTACTTACTTGCAATATTTTTACACTGATCCTTACTTAGGTTCTTTGAAAGTGTGTCTAGACTCGAAGCCATAAATCTAAACCTGTCGATAAACCGCAATTCACGTTTCACTTGGGTTTTCTTACCTTCTTTATTTAAAAACTCGTCAACCAACACTTGCCTTGAGAAGCTGATATACTTTTCTTCATTACACGGAATACAATTAATATTTCCACCTGCCAACTTCTTTATAAATAAACAACTGTCGTATCCAGATAAATTGTGAAAAACTACTGGAAAGAATTTTGGAATCCTGTATTGTAAATTACAATTATCATGTGCTGCACCTCGGAATTTTTCAGAGAGATGACAGTGATCCCTAGCACGATCGCCACCTAACTCTTTTTCGCATATATGACACAGTGTTGCTTCATTGAATTTCTTCTCGGCAGATTCATCGTATATCATTGGTTTAGGAAACTTGAACTGATTGTATATTTCTTTAATATTTTTCTCTAACCCGTCAAAGAATATTTGAGCAACATCATCATCCTTATTCTTTGAAGTAAAAGTGACTGGAGCTTGCGAGTAAATGCTATCATCAAAACACTTGATGTAATAACATAATGAACTAGGTGTATGCTTCTGGTATCGGTTAGTGTATGACACTGTTGGATTTGATTGACATGTATCAATAGGTTTTATGAATGACTCAAAATCTGCATAGACGATAAATGGCACTCTCATGGATTTTTTATAGTGTCCGAAATTCATAAACGTTCCAGGTTTAGGTAACTCTATTTTTTGAGCGTCATGCTGTGAACAATACTCATTGTGATTATTAAGAGCATCTGCATTGGTGACACCGTTTAAGCATCTACAGTAATGCATTGCATGATGATTTAAATCTATTGCCATCAATCTATTAAAGTTCTTAATCCAGCAGTAATGATTAATCTCATCTTCTGAAATTTGTAACAAATCTACTGCGGTTTGACTATTAAATGTTGAAATCCTTAATGGTATTATTTCTTTTTCGCCCCACGCCCATAGCTTTTCATATCCAAATACATGAATAGAAATATTATTATTCTTTTCAAATGTTCCAATATTTTAAAGTTAACCGGAAACTCAATACCATTCCAGTTAAATTTTTCAGCCTGCACTTTTAATTGTTTATCAATAGCTCAGAGTTTTTTTCCACTTGATTGAAGGCTCTTGTAATCACCATTTGAAACATTGATCGTCTTTGTTCTTCATATTTACAATTGCCTTTTTAGCGGCTAGTTTTTTAGGAAGAGGAATGTAGGAACTACCTCGAAGTGGTTTATATTCAACAGTATTGATTTCTAATTTCATCACCCTTCTAAATCTCCAATTACTACCGCGCATCTGAAAATTAGCCATCGACTCTAACATTTTGCCTTTAGTCTTTTCAAACACCGCAGTAGTATCTGTCGATGGCAGAATTATTTCATTTTTAGAGAGAAAAGGGGCGTCAGACGATGTAATTTCCCCAGTCTTCAAATCTACCCTTTGCATTGTACATGTGAGTATTACATTAACTTTTGTCTGATGATTGTTGTTCAATAAATTTAAAACATTTGACTTAACATAATTAAGAAATGACACCGCATCGACCCCATCTCTACCATCTATGGTATATTGCGTTGTAAATCCCTTTAGTGCTGATTTAGTTTCGCGAATTTCGTATTTTTTCTTAAAAATACTACTAACCACTGATATAAGTGCATCCGCTCTTTCATTAATTTTCCTTCTGGCAGGTTCTGGTATTAAATTAATCCAAAAATCAGCAAATTCACGTAATTTAGATTTGGCTTCCTCCTCGGTACACTTTACGTTAGCAGCTGACTGATCCTCCATCTTCACCACAGGTAAATGTACACTGGGCTGAAGAAGTGGAGTTGTAATATTTGGAACGTGAGTATCTAGAATTGTTGGATTTAATAGAGCTATTAATTCAGCCTTACGCAGTCTTGAATATCCACGCAACCCTCTTTCTTTCGCGATAGTCTTCAGTTAACAACGGCTTTAGTTTCCATTTTATATTGCCAAGGAAATATATTTAAATAAAAATCAACTTTTTTCAGAACATTTCTCATCTTGTCCACCAATAGATGGCGCTCGTGGAATGACTACCACTCCATTACTGAAGCTGAACTGCAAAGCCAATGTGCAGCAGATTATTATTAATAGCTGTATACATGTAGCTGAGGTTTACAGTTGAACAGCCATTCTCTCCTTTGCAGCTATTTCTCCACGTAGAGAATTAGCTGAGGTTTACAGTTGAACAGCCATTCTCTGCTTTGCAGCTATTTCTCCACTTAGAGAATTAGCTGACGTTTACAGTTGAAAAGCCATTCTCTGCTTTGCAGCTATTTCTCCACTTAGAGAATTAGATGACGTTTACAGTTGAAAAGCCATTCTCTGCTTTGCAGCTATTTCTCTTCTGCTGTGAAAAACTTTCTGTAAATGTCTACGTGCCAATTCATCACTACGAATACGCAGTATCCAGTAAATAGGATCTCTATTTTCAAATCACGAAATTCAGAATTGTAGTTCGTTTATGAAGCAGCCAATATATTAACTGTTATCCAATATAAAAATGAACAGGTAACCAGAAAATAGATTAACTGCCTCTTTTTCAGTGTTAGAGGACTTTATAAAATTAGACACAGCGAAGAGGTTAGTTGTCAGATGCTGACGGAGTAGGATCCAAAACTGGTGTTGAATGATTAGGTGGAGGTGCCCATATATTGATGTCTCTTTCAATAAGTTTCACAATATCGTCATAGCTAGCCAATAGCTTGTGCAGTGGAGGTGATGTATGCTTAATTGTCGGAAACGTCACACATATATCATGCAGTTTAATAAGTTTGTACGCGTACGACAATGAGTATCCAACCCTTTTAGCCATCACTCTAAACATTTTCGCTGTCTTTGTATAGACCTTCTGCTTGTACAGCATTAATCCAATTTGAAATTGGATTAATCTGGTTTCAACACGCTTACCTCTTTCTTCTTTCTGTAACGATTCTATCATACGTATGCAATCATCCACGTTCCTCAGCTTATCATATGTTTTATTGCGTACATTTACTCCTCTAGGGACCAAACTTTTCTTAAGCTCTTCGTAACACAAACGTATCCTCTCTTGCTCATTGTTAAACATATGCTCTACATTAAAATCTGTACTTACATCAAATATCTTTTCCCACTTTGCTAAGTAATTGTTCCCTCTAGTGACGACTTCCTTTCGTTTTTCCACTGGTATTAATTCTAGCATAAAACTATGAAGATCATTAGTGTCCTTAACGAATTCCTTCTGCTCTGTAATATTTATGAATATAGCCGCCATCTTCGCTGTGTCTTTCTAATGCTAACGTAGAGCCCTGAATAAGTCAGGCTTACAAGGTTTACACGTATGCATAAAACTTCAAGCATCTAAGTTTGCAGCCCAGCAGCTAAAGCCTGCAAGACAGACACAGCTGCTGGGCTGCAGTTTAGAGATGAGAATAGAACCGAACCCGAACCCTGGTTTCAAAAAAGCCGAACCGAACCCGAACCCTGGTTTCAAAAAAGCCGAATCGAACCCTGGTTTCGAGTAAGCCGAACCGAATTCTCGAATTGTTAAATGCTAACCGAACCCGAACCGAACCGAAATTTCATTTCCAGCAAACCGCATTTTTCATTTTATAGCGCAGTGAATAAAAAATGCATGAGATTTTCCAATGTTCTGTTAATTTTTTCTTCAAACGGAAGCCCACAGAGCTTGCTAGTCAAAGTTTTTATAGCCCAGTGAATTTTTTATAGCGCAGTGAATGAAGCTGGTTCAATTATAAACGTCTGACTGTATCTGACTGTATAGCCATACAGTCAGAGCAAGGCTCAGCCATTTTTCAAGACTACGCTATGCTTCAATAGAAATGATTTAACTTGTAAGGTAAAATAGAAATGAGCTAAGCTCAAGGCTGGGTGTACTTAAATTATAGTGACATTTAAGCATGAAGGCTAAATATAGGATTTAGCTATGTTTAAGGCTGGCTGTGCTGAAATTATAGTGACATTTAAGCATCACGGCAAAAGCAAGGCTAAAACAGAATTTAGATAGATTTTAAGACAGGGGCAATGCTTGGAACATCAAAACTAGCCAGCCCCCCATAATTACTACTACTTACGGTAGGAAGATATGTCTTAAGCTTGCCAGGAAAATTTAAAAGGGGAGGAACAAGAGCGAAGCTTAGTAAGAGTTCAACCAACATACGTTACATTGCATATACACGTAGGGCTGAGCTGGTAGCGTTTTGGCAA